>LPNX010682701.1:121716-152291 GCA_001517045.1 Pseudotsuga menziesii | reverse complement strand
AGACTCCAGGGGGGTCCTTTTTCGTACAATTTAGTCTCCTGAGGCCGAAAAAGTATAAAACAAACCAAAGAAGAACTCTCTTGACTTCCGAAGAAGAAAAGGTGCACCTTTTTCGTACTTAGTCAGGAAGGTCCGAAAAAGGTTAAATTACCACCTAAACAACGCTCCTTCAAAAGCAGCATATAGCCTGAGTTTTACGAGTGTGAAGGAAGGCAAGATCACTCGGAAAGATCCATTTGATTACGAGAAATGGAGCTTACAACAATAAACTCGATGCTTTGTTCTTTAGGGTTTAACGAGCATGACAAAGACATAAAGTACACTCAGAATCGTTTTCATGTTTTGGTCCAAAGCACGAAAAAGAGAAAACTAATCTCATACCGGGGGTTCCTTTTCCGTAAGTTTAGTCCCTCAGGTCCGGAAAAGAGATAAACCTATGCCTGAGAATACTCTTCTCAGTTCAGTAGAAAAGAGAGGGATCCTTTCTCGTATTATTCCACATGGTCCGAGAAAGAGATAACCTACCACCAATGTGGATGCCCATTCACATATTCTTAACGAGCCTGAATGGACAAGTTTACTCGGCAGTCAAGTCTATTTTAAAGAGTCAGACTTGGGCCTAAAGAAACTCATAATCTTTCCCATGAATTTTTAACGAGTCTGGAAAAGTCAACCCACGGCCTCCTTACTATTTTTAACGAGCTCGAAGGAGAGCAGAAAGAATGCTCAAAATGCGAGGAGAGGAGTGTCATAGACAGGCGAAACTAGTTCCAAGCACAAGGAACAAACCTATGCATAATGCAAGGAAAGTGAGCAAGATAAGGACACTCGGGGAACGTCTCCTCGGGGTAAAGGTTGTCAAGTTGCAAAGGAAAAATGATACAAGGCTAAGCGGCGATGAGAAAAAAGATGAGGGCTTATACAATGAGCTAAAAGCGTGGAAGCCGGCATCAGGCTCATAAGCGCGAGCAGGGCACATGCAAATGCAATTACAGCTTGAACAATAAGGTGAGACCAATAAACAGTTGTGAATCCAACTAAGAATCCTGTCTCCAAGAAACAACAACATCAGAATCATATTCAAAAGAAAAGATCCGATGCGGGTCACTTTGGCATAAACACTTGTGACTTTGATATCTTCTACAAAAGGAAAATTCAAGGCAGAACCAACCGAAGAAGATTCTATAGGACCAAGGCTCGAGGGTTTATAATCAATAATATCGACCTCAGAAGAAAAGAAAAAATCAACAAGGGAGATAGAGTCTACAGGAACAAACTCAATATCCAAGGAGTCGAAAAATTCATAAGAAAAATCAAACTCAGCAGGATCACTGATTTGCTTTTCAAATGAAGAATCAAAAGACTCAACAAAAACAAACATAAGAAAAAAGAGAAGGCTTACTAAGCAAATCAGGGTTAGACTTAATCACAACTGAAAAACAAGGTCAGACTGTATCAAAGACTCCAGGAAGACTTCATCTAAAGGGAGGAAATCATCCGAGATAGGACACATATCTGAACTTTCAAATGGATGGACAGAGTGGAGAGAAGGCTCTACAATCTGTCTAGGATGACTCACCCGATCAACTTCTAGGACCAAGTCCCGAGAAGGTAAGCATGAAAACAAAGGCTGCCTCTTAGTAGCAATTGAACACAAATGACAAGAAGCCACATAGTTCACCTGTGGCGGGGTAGTGTCTACAGAAACATTGGGAATCAATAAAGGAAATACTTGGTCTCTAGTTGGGTCAGGAGAGGGATCAAGAAAATCCAACTGATCGATAGTGACAATTTCTTTGCCATGATTAAAGTACATCACACGAAATAATGTTGACACCACAGCTTGCATGGCATAGACATAATCACGTCCAAGGAGCATATTAAAGTCCAAAGGGTCTTCTATTACCATGGAGTCAACTAAAACGGTCTTCCCACCCAAAGTAACAGGTGTTTGAGCAAGAATTCCCAAGGCTATACAAGTTCTTCTATCAAACGCCAGTAACTGACTAGGAGTCAACACAAGGCTGGGAGATTCCATACCTCGCCAAGCACGAGTAGACAAAATACTAACTGAGGCTCCTTCATCAACAATGCAACGAGCAATTGTATAGGGTTCAACTTTTACCTTTATCTGGAAAGGTGCATGGGAAGGAAGGCGCGGCTCAACTAGGCTATCCCAATCAAAGGAAGCAATCCGAGAGCTTGGTGGGGGTTGATCCGAAACAAGTTCAGTGCCCCTCTGTTCAGTAAGATCTGAACTGGCAGTGAAGAAAATGTGACTAGTAGACACTTCACTCTCCAAAGGAAGAGTGGGATCGATTCAACCACTTCATGAAAGTCACTCTCCGAAGGGAGAGTGGGATTGACCAAAGATGACATTGGTTCAATCACACATGAGGAACACTCTCCAAAAGAAGAGTGGGATCAACCAAATCTGAGATTTGTTCGACCACTTGATCAACCAAAGGTTGAGTAGGATGTTGAGAAAATATAGGGTGTTCAGAAGAACGAAATCCATGAGTCTTGGACCACACTCTTCGCACCTCTGGGATAGCAGGGCACAGATGAGTAAGATGATCTCCCTTGCATAGCACACAAGGGAACTTAAGATGATGCTTCGAACGACCATTTTTCTCAACGGTATCAGCATGACTAGCAGTGGCTGACTGTTTGCTCTCAACATGACCTGCAGAGGATGAGAGTTTTCCCCCAGCATGAACAACAGAGGCTGGGTGACTGGATCCAACCTCACTAGGAGAGGCTGGTTGTTGAGAGACTCCATAATGTTCAAAAACGGGATGACCATGAATCCAAACTCTTCGCACCTCCGCAATAGAAGGGAATTTATAAGTAAGGTGGTCTCCCTCACAAAGCTTACAAGGAAACTTGGGCTTGTGTTTTGAATGGGTAGACTTGTCAACAGTGTCAACATGACTCACAGTGGTTGATGGGTTGTCTTCAGGTTGAACCACAGAGGCTGAAAGACTACCCCCAGCATGACTTGCAGAGGCCGAGAGACTAAGTCCAACATGACTCGCAGAGGTAGGATGGGTACCATCAACATGAACAACAGAGGTTGAATGGTTAGGATCAACATGCTTTGCAGCAGTTGAGTGTGTGCCCCCAGCTTGAGCAACAGAGGCTGGGTGAACGGATCCGACATGACCTGAAAAGGTTGGAAGGATCCTACCATCATGATCAATAGATGCTAGATGGTGAATATCAACTTGACTTGCAGAGGTTGAGTGCCTAGATCCAACATGACCTGCAGAGGTTGGATGGGTGCCCCCAGCCTGAACAACCGAGGCTGGGTGGTGAGGTTCAACTTGACATGCAGAGGTTGAACGGGTTCCCCCTTGCTTATGTGCTTTCTTCCTATTCCTCCTTCTTTTACTCCTTTTAGACTGTCAGTTACTAGTATTAGTAATTTCACTGCATGAGGTAGAAGGAGGAGGAGAACTAACTATAGGTGAAGGGGAGATAGTGTTTTGATGCCCTTGATATAAGGAGCTTACTTGAGAAGCATCAGGAGCATTCAGGACAGTTGGAGTGTAAAACAACCACACCGGTAGCCCTAGGGTGAATCCTGGAAGATTCAAGGTGGCCATCAAGGGAACACCAACATTCCCTGTGAGAGGAATAGGAAAAGGAGTTCCCATCGAAGGGATCTCTTGGTTGGTGTTCGAAGGGGTTCTATCCATAGTTTCAAAACAAGAGACAAAGTCTGAGGTTGATGGTCAACCAAAATTACAAAGCAGACCCCCAAAGGCCTACTAAGTACAGACAAACCACACAGCACTCACTAAAAAATTCCTAAAGCCCAAACAGACAAACAGGTATAAGATGTACTTTCCAGAAGAAAGCTGATAGACAGTTACTTGGCATCCTTGAGGTGGTTCTCAGGCACAAGTGGAGGAATCACCCACCACCCTCCTGCAATTTCCACAAGGGTTACCTTCCAAGCCCGTCCAAGGTCAACCAGAAATAACCTTCCGGTGTACCTGTGTATGAATCCTAGATGTCAAAGAGACTAGAGGCTACCTTAACTAAATTGACAGTCTGGGGGGACAGTCGTCAGCCGAACTCGTACGCATGGGCAGGGTAGCTGAGCCCGAAACTCTGTCTAGGACAGAATCCCCAGATGCGTAAAATTCCTGGGTTGCGTTTTGACAAGGATTCGGAGGGTTATCTCCTCTGTCCAAGCCTCCACGCGGCCTAGTGCTTAACTCCCGTTTGAGAGGAGCTTCCCAAATACAATCAATGAAGTCAAGTATTTACCTAGTGAAAGGTCCACTACGTCTGAGTTTTATAACTTGTGGGAAGTTTACACTTCCTATCCCACAAGTCTAGCCTAAGCTAGTAGGTGAAAGGCCCCTAAAAAACAAAACTTACTAGTAAATTTTAAATTATACGTTCATTTTTAAGGGCTGTTTCTTACTCAAGAGGAAATGGAATGGTAAACTAGTGGTGCTTTGACTCAAAATTGAAACAAAAGACTAAGCAAAGAGAAATGAAATGCAAAAAGAAAAAACTATTCTCTTTATATTTCTTTTTCAAATAGAAACTTGAAAGCCAAAAAGAACAAAATTCTTTTTATATTTTTCCAAAAACAAAGATATGCTATGCAATCTAGACTAAGACCCTAATCTACATGCATATAAAGCAAACATATGTTTTTGTATTTTTCTTTTATAAATGCAAAAGAAAAAATAAGCCTATGAACTAATGCAAACAAGTACTGTAAGCAAAGCAAATAGACAACTACTCTACTCCCCACAAACAAGCCCTAGGTTTCCCTAAAGTTGAATATAAACCTCTCTTGAAAAGAAGGCTCACAAAGGTAAACAAACCAACAACTTTGGAATGAAAAGACTGAGCAAAAAGACTGACATAAACAAAGGTCAAGAAGTCCCAAGCATCAATCTAAACCTAAAAACAAAGGATGCTCAGTACCTTATCCAACAAGGTCAAACCAAAGAAGGAGGTAGGGGGAAAGCAGTAAAAACAAATTTTTTTTAATTTTCTTTTATAAAAGCAAAAGAAAAACTACTTACAAACTAAAAGCATGCAGATAACAAGAACAAAGCAAAAGGAACTCTACTATACAACCACAAAACAAACTCTAGACTGAACTAAAGTCAGCATAAACCCTACTTGGAAGGAAGGCTTGCATAAAAGACAAGTCAACTATCTTGGCACAGTGAAGTTAACCAACAAAAGAAGAAGGAAAGCAACACCAACAAGCTTCTGAAATCAAACACAAAGATCACTAACAGAGGCTGACCAGAAACATAAGCCAAAAATCAAACCAAGCAAAGGAGATGGGGAAAGAGCAAAGAACAAACCCTAATGCTATAAAAAGGCTTACCACATAGATAGAGAACAAGCAAAAAGGATGACACTAACTCCCTGGAGTCATGCACCTGCAGAGGACCCTAAAAGACCTACCCAATAGCCCACAAACAGAAGAAAAACCACAAAAATGAGAAAAACTCTATTTTAGGGGCATTCGCGACTGTCTATAAGTGAAAACCGTGAATGACTCGCAATTGTTCAGTATAGCAACCCGCGAATGCAAGCAAGTATTTGCGACTGTTCAGAAGAGCAACTCGCGAATGGGTGGAAAAATTCCCAAAAAGGTCAAAAACCACCTTAAGAAGGTAGGGGAAGTGTGCTATCATATTTATAAAGTGTTCCTAAGTGGCAAGAAGGACCTGAAACAATGCAAAAGGCTGAAAGAAATCAAGAGAAACCCCAAACAGACAAGGCTCTCCCCAGCGGAGTCGCCAGTTCTGTTGTAAAGGAAAGTATCCTATGGCTAGGGTTTAAGAGGCCATCAACGTACTGGGGTTGAAAGAGAGATGCACAATGTTCAGCAAGTAAATACAAGCAAGATCAGAGATAAGAAAGCTCCACACCTGAATAAACTGAAGGCTGGTCCAATATTTCTCTTCAATCCTCTTCTTGCTCCACCCACTCCAAGAGACCTGCAAAACAAGTTATACCTTCCTCAAACCATTATGACCACATATAAAGAAATGATAATCAAATAAATCTGAAATAATAATCTGAATAACATCATCACATGATCATAAACAGAGATTCAATCACACATTGAACAATGATTTGGGAAGAAGAAGGACATCACATCTTTATTAATCTTGAAAACAAGTACAAGTATACCTTCTCTTCAAGTTTGGCACCTCACAAAACCTTGATCTGGTTCTGCTGCTTCTCTTCTCCAAAGAACTCAGCCTCCAAGCTCTGCAACACAAGGGGCAGACCTCCAGGGCAAAGATGTGGGAAAAGAGGGTCCCGATTCCTCCAGCATAACAATGCAGAAATTCAAGTCCCCTCCATGGCATTTCCTACCTATATTTATATGGGTGAAATAAGGTAGTTCGAAGGTTAGAGAAGTTACAGCAGTTAAGGAAATTCAGTTAAATGAAATAACTAATCTCCAATTAACTCATGTTTTTATGTTTTAATGTTGAGAAACACATATGCAGGTCTGTAGTAGAGCAACCTGTGTATGATACGCAACTTAGTATAAAGGAAACCCGCGCATATATGCATACGCGACTTGTAAAACACGAGACTCGTGTATGATACGCGACTATGCCTTAAGGAGAGTCGCGTATACACAAAAAACACATTTTAAGGGTATTTCTGGGAATTTTCAGACTTTGGTGTATTCTCAAAAGTTTTAGCTAACTGAAATACCTTTCCAATGGCATAGAAATGAGGTCAAAGGGAGTTACAGAACTCAAGATATGGGTCCTCCAAGATAGGTGTTTTTTGAGTGACTTTCATGAAGTGCCGACATGTGACGAAATCATGGGAAAGTGGTCACAGGCAGAGAAGTGTCATTTTGAGCTATAACAGATGGAATCCCAATTTATACATGACTCCCGATTTAGACATATGACCAAATTGGACAAGGGAGGATTAATAATCCTAACACAAACAATGTAGCAGATATCTTAGTCCACTCAATCAGGTTTATGTTTTCCTCTAGTATCCCTAAATAACTCACAACCTGATCAAGCAAGTTCAGGAAAGTCACGCTTTAGTCCACCCATCCCCAAGAAGGTCACAGTTAAGTTCAGGAAGCACCAAGAAGGTCACAACTTTAGCTGGATTTTTACCCTAGCTATGTGCAAATGCACCTCCCTTCCGTCAAAGGGACAGAAGGGTAGAGTTCAAATGGATAAAAAACAACCTACAAACAAATGATTAGCAATACAATAAAAGATAAGGAAACTACTAAAATTAAATAAACAAGATGGGACAAATATACCTTCTCTTTTCTTTAAAATTGGGCCACTGTTCCCTAGCTTGGATGGTACTGCCTCTCCATAGGATTGATGGCACAGAGGATTCCTCAACATACAAGGTGGGGAGATGGTGGGGCAATGGAATGACTAGAAAATGATGTGGGCATCATCAGAGGAATTATTCTCACCATACTCACAAATGACAGAAAATGGGCGAAGGAATAAGTGGTGAATCTTGTGATGGATACCTCGACACTATTTTACAGTTTTTCTTGTCCTTTTCTCTCTTTTAGGGTTTTGGAACTCTATTTAGGGTTTTAATCCCTATTTAGGGTTTTTAGTCCTTTTTGGGTTTTTTACGCCCCTTTGTGGGTGTTTAGCTCTTTTGAGGGGTTTTAAGCCATTTTTTGGGTTTTTAAGCCCTTTTGAGGGTTTTGGGGCCCTTATGATATATTTTGAGTTTTTTTGAGAGAGAATAAGTTTAAAACATAGCTATGGAGGTCAAAAAATGAGGGAAAAATGATAGGAAAAAGATGTTTGTATATGTTTTAGGCCTTGTGTAACTAGTTGAGAAATGTTTTGCGTTAATAGATTGCCCCCCGATGTGTGAGGGAAGGAGCTCATTGTATGACCAACGGACATCATAGGATCATTGGGATAGTGGAGAGACCTGTGAAGAAGTGATGCTTCCTTGCTTGAGACACGGTGGATTTTGGTTTTTGTATTAATGTTGGTTCCCATCAATGGGTGAGATACAAAGAATATGTGACATGTATATGGACGAGGTAGGCATACCCATGCTCGCAACAATGTCAAAAGAATAAATAATGGGATCAAGCTTCCAAAATCTAGGGGCCGATCATATACAACTGTTGTTACACAATGGTGGCCTCAATAATAGCTTACATATAAAGTTGATCTGAAGAACTGATATATCAGACCCATGGCATTCTCATGAAATGCGATGTCTTCACAACTGATGCTCTATTGGATCTTGGAAGTTTACACAACTGTAGGGACTCACTAATGGAGAGTCAGAGTCTCTGTGGTACAATATTCCACATCAATCATGAATCTACACAGAAGCACTACTTTGGGGGCTTCTAAACACTGTTTCCAACGCAAACTGGAAATAACAAGGGACATGAACATGTCTAGGTCCCGTAATAGACTCACCAATGTGCTAGAGTTAGGTGACAACTAGGGTCTTTGACCAAATAATGCATAGACAGATACCCTATACGAATCTCAACGGTGCGATGATGTAGCTGAAGTTGAGCACATGAGATGCAACCTTCTCGAGAGGCACTAATGAATCCTCTCAAACTGGTCCAACGAACTCATCAATAAGGTTAATGAAACCATAATACAGGGACCTTTGTTTCTTTCCTCTGGAATAGATGTGTTTCTGTCAACAGAGGGACACCTACAACTTGTTGATGTATTTGTAACTTCAGAATGTATTCACTTGTATATTTCATGTATTGTACCCCGATGTTTATTTCAGGAAGTATCTGTAACGTAATTGAGTCATGTCATGCCCCGATGTTCCTATTGGGAGGTTCTATAATGTAAACAAGTCATGTCAAGTCATTATGGGTAACCCTCCTATTGTTCAAGGGTTAAAGTCCCCGCAGTTGCGGGGCCCTAGGGTTATTAGACTCTCCTAGAGAAGTCGGCCCTAGTGAGTCATTATCAAGTCAAGAATTAGTATAAATAGAGAGTGAGCCTTTCTATTTATCACACACTCATTCACACTCATTTTTAGTGCATAGATGAGGAAGAAGAAGTTGTTGGGGCTAGAAAGAAAGAGGCTACTACTGTTGGGAAATCATCTTACTATTTTTGGGGCTTTGCTTTTGGTGTTGATTAGTATCTCTGAGGAAGTTGCAGGGTTTTCTCCTTTATGGTTAACCTGAGGAAAATCTTTGTGTTCATTGTCTCATGTGTTTGATTGTTGTGCTTGTTATTCTCTTAGTTAAGATACTAATATAATGCTAGCTTAAATGATAAAAATCTAAAATGGTATCAGAGCTAACCTGAGAAGAAGACATTGTGCAGTTGTGGAAACTAGGGATTCCTAATTTTTGGATCTCTCTCCACAGATTTTCAGCAAAATAAGGTTGGGATAACTCTCCTCCCCAAGGCGCATCTTTCTGTCGAAGTAGAATCTAAATCTGAGCATTTTCAGTTTTTTACCTGACACTACTGCCAGAAATTAGGGCTTTCCATAGAAGTGGAATTTTTGAGTGAGCCTAAGCCTGGATTGATCTCCTCCTCAAAATTGAAGTTTAGAGATCAAGAACAAAGCTTTTGGTTGGATAGAACTCCGGGAAATTCAAAACCTAATCTACTCTTGAACCAGCTATGCAGAAATTCAACTCCAGATCCAGATATGACATCTTAACCTGGTAATATCTAAATATTTTGTATTTCC
Organism: Pseudotsuga menziesii; assembly: GCA_001517045.1. Classification (NCBI taxonomy): domain Eukaryota; kingdom Viridiplantae; phylum Streptophyta; class Pinopsida; order Pinales; family Pinaceae; genus Pseudotsuga; species Pseudotsuga menziesii. Next base: position 142,577 of record LPNX010682701.1, on the reverse strand, counting down.
ATTTGAGGTTCTCAGTTAAGATGTCTCACCACACCAAGCTTGATGAAAAGATTGAGGGTGCTGATAACTTCCGAGCTTGGAAGTATAGGATCTCCTTGGTCCTGGAAGAAAATGAATTGGACTCCTACATTAATGAGGAGGTTTGAGTTCCAAAGGGAGATGAAGCTAAGGCCTTACATAAGAAGAATTTGGTTATGGCTAAGAGGATTATTGTTAATTCAATCAAGGATCATGTCATACTATAGGTGTCCTCCCTTAAGATACCTAAAGCTATGTTTGATGCCATAACCAAACTGTTTGAAGGAAAGAACATAAACTAGAAGATGACTTTGAGGAACCAATTGAAGAATGTGAAGATCCAGAATGCGGAGACCATACAGTCATACTTCACAAGGGTCTCTTAGATCAAACAACAACTTGAAGCAGTGGATGAAGAAGTGGAGAATGCAGAAATTATAATAACCACCTTGAACGGTCTCCCTAGGACATGGGACTCTTTCATTCAAGGGATATGTGCCAAAAATAAGCTAGTCAAGTTTAGCAGACTATGGGAAGAATGCTCTCAATAAGAAGCTAATATAGCAGCTCGAGAAGAAAATATGGGAAGCGAAGATCAAGCTCTCGTAGAACAATCCAAGAAAACCAGAACTAGCCACCACAAAGGTAAGCACTCTCACTAGAAGGGTAACTTTAGAAAGCCTAGAGATATGTCTAAGTGCATTTTCTATACATGTGATGAAAGAGGACACTTTTCTAGAGATTTTCCTAGAAACAAAAGTAGCTCTCACAAGAATAAGGGAAAGAAGAGAATGCATCATGCTCATGCTGCAGAGGATGATGAACCTTCCACAAAGAGAACCAGACAAGACAGCGATGATTATTCAAGTGATGAAGAATATGTTATGATTTTCGCTCTCACGATAACTATCACACATGGCAGAAATGATTGGATTATAGACAGCGGTGCTTCCAAACATATGACAGGATTCAAGGAATCCTTTATGAAACTATTTGAACATGAATCACCTCACAAGGTGAAACTTGGAGATGACTACTAGTATCCAATAAAAGGTAGTGGTGAATTCTCATATAAGCTAGACTCTGGAAAGTCTATCAAGATGAAAGATGTATTGTTTGTACCTGGACTAAAGAAGAACCTCCTCTCCATATCTGCATTGGATGCAAAAGGAATGAGGGTTTCATTTTTAGATGGCCAAGTCCTCATGTGGACAAAGGGAAAGTCTTTTGATGATGTATTAGTGATTGGGGAACAAGAAGGAGGACTATACAAATTGAAGGGCCAACCAGAACAAGCTTTGGTTCATGACTCGATAGAACCAAATGAGCTTTGGAATAGAAGGATTGCACATGTGCATTACAGAGCACTACCACTTGCAAGCAAAGCTATTGAAGGTCACCCAGAAATGCAGACAAAACATGAAGGTCTTTGCAAAGGATGTTCAAAAGGGAAGAACACAAAGAAGACATTTCCAAGTAGCGAGAGCAAGGCAAAAAGAATCTTAGAAATAATCCACTTCGATGTATGCGGTCCAATGTCATCCAGTTCATTAGAGGGTATGTATACTATGTTTATTTTATTGATGATTTTTCTAGAAAGACATGGATATACTTTATGAAGAAAAAAGATGAAGTATTCAGCAAGTTCAAGGAATTCAAAGCCTTGATTGAGAACCACACTGAAAATAATATCAAGACCTTTCAATTAGATAATGGCAGAGAATTCACATCAAATGAATTCAAAGAGCTATGCAAAGACTCAGGGATTAAGAGGGAGTTATCTACTCCATATAATCTGCAATAGAATGGGATTGCAGAAAGAAAGAATAGAACGATCATGGAAGTAGCAAGGGACATGCTTCATGATCAATATCTTCCCATCCATCTATGGGCAGAAGCTACTAGAACAACGGTATATGTACAGAACCGTACTCCACACAGAGTACTCGAGAACAAGACACCTGAATAATTCTTCTCCGAAAAGAAACCAGAAGTCAGCCATCTCAGAATCTTCAGATGTCCTGTATACATACACATTCCAAAAGAAAAGAGGATGAAGTTAGATCCTTCAAGAAAGAAGGGTATATTTGTGTGATACTCTGAAATCTTGAAGGCTTACAGAATATACTTCCCAGGATTCAAGAAGATCAACATCAGTAGAGATGTAACATTTGATGAATATTCAGCCTACATCAAATCCAGGAAGAGACCGGCTGAATAACCTGAAGAAACAAAAGCACCCAAAATTCATGGTACAACCATGAACGAAGAAATTCAAGAAGAAGATCGAGAATAAGAAGAACCTCAAGAACCTATGGATCCACCTCAGGAGAAGAATCCTCAAAAGAGGAAACCTGCTTGCGTACATGAAATTATCTAGGGTGCAGAAAGATATGGAGCTTCAGAAGAAACATATAAAAGAAGGAAGAGAACTAGGTCTTGCTCTAGTTATGTAGCCCTGCTATGTGACATTATTGATAAACAACCTCCCAATTATGAAGAAGCATCAAAAAGAAATGAATGGAAGGATGCTATGATCGAAGAGTATCAATCATGAAGAATGATGTTTGGGATGTTGTCCCAAGACTAGAAGGGAAGTCCATTGTAACTTCCAAATGGATCTACAAGATCAAGCATGCTCAAGATGGCAGCATAGAGAAATATAAAGCAATATTCGTGGCTCATGGCTTCTCTCAGAAAGAAGGAGCATACTATGAAGAAACGTTTGCACCTATAGCCAGATACACTTCCATTAGATTAGTACTTACTCTGGCTGTAGTGATGAAATGGAAGATACACTAGATGGATGCCAAGACTACTTTCTTGAATGGTGTAGTAGAAGAGGAAGTGTATGTGGAGTAGCCACTCGGTTTTGAGACACATGACAGGGAGTCTCATGTGTGTATATTGAAAAAATCCCTCTACGGTTTGAAACAGGCACTCATTACATGGTACAGAAGAATTGATAGATTTCTATCTAGTTTGGGATTTACCAAAAGTAAAGCAGATTCCAACCTTTACTACAAGGTTGAAAAAGGTAACCCAGTGATAATCCTACTGTATGTAGAAGATCTGTTTGTATTAGGTATGGATGGGTTGATTGCTGATGCAAAGAGGAAGTGGTTGATGCAATGATGTATCGTCAAATGATTGGGTCCTTGATGTACCTAATGAACACGAGACCAGATATTTGCTTTTTTGTGAAAAACTTGAGCCAGTTCTTGATAGATCCGAGACATGTTCACTTGATTGCTGCAAAGCATATTCTGAGGTACCTAAAGGGTATAGTTGATTATGGACTCAAGTATGAGGCAAATCAGAAGATTAATCTGGAGGGTTATGTTGATTTAGATTGGGTAGGTAGTGCCATTGATAGGAAGAGCACTTTGAGATGTTGCTTTAGTATGGGATTAGGTGTGATCTCTTGCTTTGGAAGGAAGCAGTCCTGTGTGGCATTGAGTACAACTAAAGCATAGTATGTCGCATCTTGTTCAACTACAGTGCGAGGTAGTGTGGCTGAGAAAGCTACTGTCTGATTTATTTGATATCTAGTTAGATGTTACTTGTATATATTGTGACAACCAGAGTTGTGTGAATTTGTTAGAGAACCCAGTGTTCCATGACAAGTCGAAGCATATCGAGATCAAGTATCACTATATCAAGGATATGGTGCAGAGAGGAGTAGTGAAGCTCCAATATGTTGCGACGGACGAACATATAGCTGATGTGTTGACAAAGCCATTGGCCAAAGTGAAGTTTGAGTACTTCAAGGAGAAGCTTGGTGTTCTCCAGATCGAGGTTCCCTCCAAAGGGAAATGATGAGTTCTAGAGCCATTCTGACATGGTGAGAGGATTAGGTTCCTTCCATGGTCAGATTTAAGGGTTGAGCCATTCTATCATGGTGAGAGGATTTGGTTCCTTCTATGTCAGATGTGAGTGCTGAGCCATTCTGATGTGACTGTAGGATTGGTTCCTACATGATCAGATATAAGTGCTGAATGCCATTCTTGGAATGGAAGCACCTGGTTAGTTACCAGGAATACTCAGCTTGGTGCTGAGATGCCATTCAAGCACCTGGTCAGTTACCAGGAATACTCAGCTTGGTGCTGAGATGCCATTCTCTAGGAGAATGGAGGCACCTGGTCAGTTACCAGGAATCCTCAGTTTGGGACTGAGATCCATTCTGGTGTGATGTGTTTACACATGGTCAGATGTAAGTGCAATGCCCTTCCGATGCGGTGTGTTCGCACATGGTTGGGTGTAAGTGCGAAGCCCTTCTGATGTGGTGTGTTCGCACATGGTCAGATGTAAGTGTAGAGACCTTCTGATGCTATATGTTCTCACATGGTCAGATATAAGTGCTGAGCCATTCGTGAGCGATGTGTTTACACATGGTTAGATGTGAGTGATGGGCCTTTCTGATAAGATGAAGTCAGATGTGAGTGATGGGCATGCCTTTCTAACAAGATGAGGTTAGATGTAAGAGATGTGCAGGCCATTCTGACTTAGGGTCAGATATAAGTGCTAAAGAAGACCTACATGAAGGCTAGGCATAAAACCATCATGAAAAAGGGCTGGCTCTGCAGAACTTCCTGTGACGAGAAGAATCAAGAGATAGCACCGATGATGATCCAGATAAAGTGATGATCCATACTTGATGATGATCTAGATCAAGTGATGATCCAGATTTGATGATGATACAGTGATGATGATCCAGCAGTGATGATCTAGATCTAGTGATGACCCAGATCCCGTGATGACCCAGATGACATGATGAAGAAGAATTGAAGATGAAGATGACTTGAAGATGAAGATGACTTGAAGATGGAGACAACTTGAAGATGAAGATGATGAGATCATTCAGTCGATACAGAGAAGAAGACTAGTGCTGAAAATTGTGTCAAAAGAATACCTTCGTATTTAAGAGGGAGTGTTGATGTATTTGTAACTTTAGAATGTATTCACTTGTATATTTCATGTATTGTACCTCGATGTTTATTCCAGGAAGTATTTGTAATGTAATTGATTCATGTCATTCCCCGATGTTCCTATCGGTAGGTTCTATAATGTAAACAAGTCATGTTAAGTCATTGTGGGTAACCCTCCTATTGATCAAGGGTTAAAGTCCCCACAGTTGCGGGGCCCTAGGGTTATTAGAATCTCCTAGAGAAGTTGTCCCTACTGAGTCATTGTTAAGTCGGGAATTAGTATAAATAGAGAGTGAGCCTCTCTATTTATCACACACTCAGTAACACTCAGTTTTAGTGCATAGCTAAGGAAGAATAAGTTGCTGGGGTTAGAAAGAAAGAGGCTACTGCTATCGGGAAATAATCTTACTATTTTTGGGTCTTTGATTTTGGTGCTGATTCTATCTCTGAGGAAGTTGCGGGGTTTTCTCCTTTATGGTTTCCCAAATGAAAATATTTGTGTTCATTTTTTGATGTGTTTGATTGATGTGCTTGTTATTCTATCAGTTAATATCCTAAGTTAATGCTAGCTTAAATGATAAAAATCTAACACAACTGACCAAGGAAAGAATATTTCCTTGACCCGAAGTACGAGGGGGATAACCAAAGATGTGGGACAATATGGGGAGTGACGCACTCAATGGGGGAATAGGGGCAAGGGAGCATGGGAGACTCAAAATTCCATTGTTCAGAGTAATGACGATAGGGCTGACCTGGAAGCAAATGAAAAAGGACTCATGAGAGATGGATCATAGTTGTTATACCGGGACTGTGAATGCAGATGGGAATTACTTAGGGGAGGTAACTTGGAATTTTTATATCTAGGAGATATAAGGAAGACTCATTGTAGAATACTCCGAAGAAAGGAAACCCAATACAGGAATGATGTCAAACTGTAATATATGGGGTGGTGCCTAAAGACACCATTATGACACAATCTCGTGGATTTTTAGCGAGCCCGAGAGAGTAAATGCTCGATGGTGTTTTGATTTTTAGAGTTTGAAAATAGTAAGAAGAATCCAGTGGGGTCTCTCTTTCATTGATAGTCTACTGTGTCTAAAAAGGGATAAAAGTGTACATAGGAGAGATCTCCCACTCATTTTGGGGGATAGGACACTTCTTTACCATTGGTAGTCCAAGCAGGATGGAAAAGGTTAAACCTGTGCTGACTGGACGGTCATTCAAATACTTTTACGAGCATGAATGAAACCAATTTTTATAGGTAATGTTTTCTTGATGAGAAGGATGGAAAAGATATTAAAGACAACCCATAATGAGTTTTTTCATAAAGTTTAGTCCCAATGCCCGAGAATGCATAAAAGAACGCAAAGGGAAACGTTCCTCAATTGAGTGTGCCGAGGTGGTCCTTTTCCTATGGTAGTCTACATAGTCCACAAAAGGAGATAAATGAGGCTATGTAGATGCCTTTTCAAATACTTTAACAAGCGTGAAAGGAAGCACGCACACTTGAGAATCTTTTCATTCATTTAGGAGTTAGAAAAGAGCTTAACATAAACTCCATAATAGAGATTCGCTTGATGGTACACAAATCAAGGTGGCTTCTGGGAATTGGTTTGAAAATTCATTGTGGAAGCATGAGACGATTGTCTCATAAAAAAGAAAGAGGATGAAAAACTGAACCCTATGGTGCAAATGACGTCCCAAACAAACTCTGAATAGCTCTACAGTGATTGAAAGAAAAATAGACCCAATGAGGCCTATAAACAGGGGGGGAGCACATGACATGTGTCATTGTTACTCTTCAGTGTTGAATTGGAGTGGAGGACCCCAGAGCTCTTTCATTGTTTTCTTTCATTATGACTGGTGTTTTTCAAATCTACGACTTGCAGGTAAGAGTGGATGCCAAAACTATATTTTTCAGTGGTTTAGTTTTGTGATTTGCTCACCCAGGGTCTTACGTCGTACTGAAAGGGTTTTTCAGGCAGGGTCATGCATTTTGAGGGAAAATGTGTGACCTGGTTTGTGCTTTTCAGCCAGGAATTCATGACCCAGTCGCACCTGTCGAGGAGACAGGCACGATCTCAAGTCACGATTGTTCAACCAAAAGCAGCAACTGAGTCACACTTGTTCGTCCAACAACAACCACTAGGGTCACTCTAACTGGCTGAAAAAACGTGACTTTGCCTCTGGGTATATTTTTGTGTGTGTGATGTTCCTAACAGAGATTCTAGAAAAAACCCTACATTAACCAACTTCACCGCAAAAAACTTACAAACTGAAAGAGATTTTCTTGCTCTGGAGTATGGCTCGACCTATGTGGAGGGAACAGGATTGTAAATACTTGCGGAGGGATGCTTTGAGGAATGCGGGAGTGTGGGATACGCTAGCCCAGTGTGGATTTCTCAAGTTTATGCAAGTTGCCTTGATGCGGAACTTGCGACTGGTACTCGAGACTTTGGTGGGAGTTTGGGATGTTGGGGCAGAGTGTTTCATTATTTAGGGAAAACATCTTGAGATTACGTTATAGTATGTATACTTTTTGATGGGGCTCCGAATGCTGGGAGTGATTGGCGATACGACGCCAAAGCTCTTACATGGAAATATTTTGGATGATATCTTTGAGTGGCATTGTTATGCCTCTTCTTATGTGTGTGGCTCATATATTTTGATATGTGACATTGAGAGTCTCTCGACTTAGGCAGTTTTAGTGATGGTGCTATGGATATTGGGGTCGTATGGGCCCCGCAAGATCTCCAGGGGGCAGCTCCAGATTGTGGAGCATGTGATGGCGGGCACCTACTATGGGTGGGCTCAGATGTATCTCACTGTGGTTCGGAAAGTGCAGAATTATGGTAGGAATGTGGGAGGGGAATGTTGTTTCCCTTCCTTTTTGTGCTCCTTCTTCTTCGAGAGGGTGCCGACCCTTCGACCGCACTTGGCAGTGTGGGATGGTGGGCCTTATGATCTTTGGATGCATCGATGGAGCGAGATGATGGTCCATGAGGGATGTGGCCTAGTGGTCTGTTTCTTTACTCAAGAGATTCTTGCACAGTGGATTTAGCTTCCAATCCTCATTGAGGACTATCCGTATGCAGACATGGACTATAGGGAAGATGCAGAGATGCCTTGACCTCCAGGGCAGGCATGGGGACCAGTTGGTACGTATACATGATGTCTTATGTGTTTACATGCATATATAGTATACTAGATTAGTGGTACCTAGTTCATGTTCACGAAAGACACTAATGATGTACCGTGTGTATGTGCAGATGTTGGGCCATGACCGCTCACGGGTTACAAGCGATGGAGGGTGAGGGTGGAGGGGTGGATCCACCTACTCCCACCCCCTAAAGGACCTTGCGGTCACTCTATCATGATATTGAGATTCTGTTGGCGGGTGCTACTGCTGATGGTTTGCAACAGTTGGATGGTGATCTGATTGTTGCTTGCTACCACGTGCCTTTTGAGTGGATTCCTTTGATGAAGAGTATGTTCGAGCGGCGGCTCGAGGGGATGTGCCCATGGATGACGAGGACAAATCCAGTGAGGAGGCCTTAGAGGAGGAGATAGAGTCAAAGGAGGAGGATGATGAGTTTGACTCTGATTAACAGCTACTGGAGCTGCCTCTAGTGCGGTGGTGCACTAGGATTTTTTGTATCGCTATGTATATTCAGCTGAGAAATATTTTGTAGCTTCTCATTTTGTACTGAACATTTTATCACATGCTATATTTATATATATGTTTTGATGCACATGGATGCAATTTTTATGATTTTATGTGATTATTGTTATGATGATGAAAAAAAAACCTAGATGATGTATGTTACACATGTATGCATGTTTTTTATATGATTATGCAAGATGCAGTTTCTTGATTTTCTATTTGCGATGATGAATATGCCATTCTAGAACGTCGTTAGCCATTTGGTCTGCTATACTATTGAGGTTTCTGGGAACATGTATGAATGTGATGGATTCAAAATTTCTAACCAACTATTTAGTGCAGATAAAATTTCTAAAAAGGCAAGGATCCCATACCCGGTAGTGGTTGTTCAACTGGGAGACAAGCAGATGGGAGTCTAAGAAGACATCGAGGTGATGAATTCCTAATTGAAGGGTGGTGGCCAAGAGACCAATGAAACCATCATACTTAGCCTGGTTGTTGGTAGAAATGACAACACACACTCCTTCAATATGGATCAACTCATGTGATGGGGAATAGATAACCCATGCAGTCGAGGTGAGATTCAGAGACCATCTTCTTGCTACATCAGCGAATCCAGTGTAGTGACGTGGGGTAGGATCCATCTAGAGTAGTCAAGGAAGAAATGTATAAGACTCGTGTTAAGAATGGTGTAAAAAAAAATAAAAATAATACAAGTGAATCATGGTGGTAATGTTAGGCATAAAATATCTTGAGGTAGAGCCCGTTGCAGGGATTCTTCAAGAGTTGTTCATTAGAGTAAGCTAGTGTGTATTCCCCCTTTCCAAGGCAATGGTGGATGACAAAAGGTTCATACCACATTGAATCAAACTTTGCTTTTCCTAACTTGTCATTGGATTGGTCATAAACAAGGATGAGGTCACCTTCGCTAAAGGTGCAAGGGTGGACATGGGAGTCAAAATGTGACTTTGACCATGTTTTAGCTACTTTAATGGATTAGAGAGCACCACGACAGTACTCGTTGGTTTGTTCAAGAAGGAGGAGACATTCTTCTATAGGCGAAGTATCAGGAAGGAGTTCTATCGTGAGACGGAGCGATGGGATCTAACACTCAATGGGAAGTACTGATTCAACGTTGTGGACTAAATGGAAAGGGGTGAAGCCAGTGGCGTTCTTCGTGGACATGCAGTAGGCCGAGAGGGTGGAAAAAATCATGTGGTTCCAGTTAGTTTTGTGGTTACCCACCATTTGTTGGAGCATGGTTTTAATGATTTTGTTGACGGCCTCTACTTGCCCATTTCCTTGAGGGTAGTAGGAGGATGAGTACTGGTGCTCAAATTTCAACACGGTTGAAATTTATGTCCAAACATCATCCTCGAAATGGCTACCATGATCTGAGACTATCTGTTGGGGAACACCGAAACGTGAAATGATATGGTTGAAGAAAAAATGTGTCATTGTGTCCACTTTGTAATTGAATGTGGGCATGACCTCACCTCATTTGGTGAAATAGTTGACAGCCATAATAATGTATTTGTGGTCATCGACCGAGGGAGGATTAATTGTCATGAAATCGATCTCCCACTTGTAGAAGGGACCAACAGTGACGACGGGATGTAACGAAGTGTGGGGATTCCTTGCTTTTGGAGAAAATAGTTGACAGCTTCGGCAGTGTTTAACCACCTCAATGCAGTCAGTGAAAATGGAAGGCCAGAAATAGCTGACACATAGAGTATTCTAAGTAGTCACCAAACCAGAGAGGTGGCCACCGCAAGCTCTACTATGATAGTCACTGAGGACCTGTTCACCCTCATTATGGGTGAGGCAATGACGTAATATGGTATCAACACCATGATGGTCTAGAACATCCTCAATAAGGATATGGAGAGTAGATTGGTGTCTGATGCGTCATCTATCTTCACGGCTTAATTGAGCCTGAAAATTTTGGGTGCACAAGTACAGGAGAATTCCCCCATACCAATGATATTCCATGGAAATGAAAAATAAGCATTTTTTAGGAAGGTTGACCGTAATAGGTGGAAAATGCATACAATGGGAGCATTTCTTTCATCAGTGTAGCTAGCACCAAATCCTTGATGCTTTTGGGAGCAACGAGTTCCAAGTCAAACTCTTGAAGGATGAAAATCCATCTGTCCGTGCGACCTTGTAGGAGGTGGCGGCTCAGGAGGTACTACATAGGGTTGGAATTGGCCACTACTAGAGTATGGTTTGTGATAATGTAATGGTGCAGATTTTGGACCGAAAAAATGATGGTGAGGTCCATCTTCTCTTCAGTCGGATATCGTAGGGGGGGATTGGTGAACTTCTGTCTAATGTAGTAAATCACATGCTCCGAATGAGCATCATCCTCTTGGAACAAAATGCTAGTGATGGAATTTTTGGAGGCTGACACATAGAGGATGAATTCCTTGGTGAAGTTAGGTGTAGACAATAATGGGGCAAAATCCAGAGCTTTCTTTAATGTGTCAAACGCATCTTGTGCATGTTGATCCCACAAAAATGGAATGTTGGTACGAAGCAGACGCAAGAAACCATGGTATTTTGTTGCATATATGAAGAGGTGAAGGAAGTTAGCCTTACCTTGGAGGCTTTGCAATTGGTGCAAATTCCATGGTGAGGGTAGATCAAGAATGGCTTGAACTTTAAGAGGGTCAACTGCAATCCATTTGTGGGAAACAATGAACCCAAGTAGACGGCCCCATTGGGACACAAAAGACACACTTGAGAGGGTTCAAATAGATTTTGTACTTGTGACATTGTAGGAAGACTTTTTGCAAGTTGTCTAACTATTGTGAGTGCTTTTGTGACCGAGCGGTGAGGTCATCCAGATAGACAAATATGATGTGCACAAGGTTGTAGAAGCAGTATGTCTTGGCGCGCTGGAAAGTGGCTCCAACATTTTTTGGTCCAAAGAGCATCACTCAATGTGTGAATGTGCCCCAAGGGGTTATAAACACAGTCTTATATCAATCTTCCTTCCGGATCTGAATTTGGTTGTATCTAGAGAAACCATCCATGAAGGAAAATACCTCATGTCTAGTACAAGCATCAATTATTTGATCAATAAAAGGAGTTGGGAAGTTTTCCTTAGGACAGGCCAAATTCAAATTGCATAAGTCTGTACAAACATGGATGGCACCCTATTTTTTATTCATGGGAATAGGATTCGAAACCCAAGTGGTATACGCAATGGGGTAAATGAAGCTTGTTGTGCGCAACTTCTCAATCTCGGCCTTGATCGTGGCGACATTTGAAGGATGGATGGGTCATTGTTTCTAACGCATAGGCACCACATCAGGCCACATATCGATGTGACGTTCCACGATGGATGGATCCAAACTGGGCATCTCTGTGTAGGACCAAGAAAAGATGCCACGAAATTCATAAAAAAAGTGCTTTGTAAGAAGCAACTTCCTCAGGGGAGCATGATGCTCTGAGTATGATTTATTCAATGGCATCCAGGTTGGTTGATATATTGACCATAATTTTGGGTGAAATGTTGGCCATATTTCCTAATTCGAAAGAATCAGGAGTCGGGGTGGATTTTTTGAACCAATCCACCTTGCCATGGATGAAATCCTTGTGCTCTACTAAATATTGATCTGATGTTGACACAGGTTCCCCGGGAAGGAAGAATGAGCGATGGTGCAGGTCATCCCATGGGTATTCAAGAGAAGAGAAGGCTTCAAGTATCTCCTCATCATTGCTGAAACAATGATCAGATAGATCTAAGGGATCGTCGATAGTTGCGGAGACGGCAGGGTCGGTGGAGCTGGAAAGCATGTAAATGGTTGAGGTGGTCGAGGAAGAAACTAGAGGGTGGATTTCTTTGATGACATTTATTTCAGATTCAAGGGAGTGTTTCTAAAGATTGCTAAGGGCGAGCCGATACTTAGCCAAGTCTGGGTAGTGGTGAGAGTAATGGCCATACAATCTATAAAGTGCACATACATGGATTGTCCTCAAAGACTTGTTTTTTACTATGGGCTGAGTCATGATGATGGCTACTGGAAGGTTATTGGTTGTATCCATAATTTCTAGATGTGTCTAAAGGATAGGTATTTCTGGACAATTCTGGATTTCGTGACCCTATACATCGCACACAACGCAAGGTGGAGTCGACCAAGGTTCAGCGACTGCTTTGGTGGTTTTTCCCCGAGTCCGCTTTGGAGGAGGCAGGGTTGGTGTAGTAACATAATGTGTTTTTGGTGGGGTAGGAGGAGGGAATGACACTGTATCAATTGGATTGATGGGTTCAACACCACCTAGGGCATGGGAGGCGGGGTGGGAGGTTCAAGGTACCACACTGGAATCCCCAGCGTAAAATTTGGTAAATTTAAAGTAGACATGACAGGATTACTCACAATGCCAGACATTCGGAAAAGGAAGGGAATTGTATGGATTGGGGGTGAGCCCTAATAATTCCCTGGTGATTTCATTTCAGGTTGTGGTTGTGGCTACGGTGCTGGGTGAGAGAACACACAAATCGGTTGTATCAGTCAGCTATGGTGGAGGTCATAAAGATGGGAAGGAAGTTGTCATAGATGTGTCGGTGATGACTAATGATATAGGGACATTCAAAAATTGTCTTATCGGCTAATGATATGGGGACATTTGAAAGAATGCCTTGGTATTTGGTGGAGCGACCATCACGGGTGCGCAGGGTAGTGGTGGATGGTTGGAGGGTTGGGGACCCAAGTTTCTACCAGACAAATGTTGACATGACATAGGTGAATGCTCCTTCATCGACGATACATCGATGTATGGACTAATTTTGAATTGAGAGTGGAATATGGAAGGCGATTGTGGAAGGAATTCTTGTCTCTCCTTGATCCAAATAGAATGTGATCAATCTAGAATCGAAGAAATCCATGGCACCAAGTGCAGATAATAATGATTTCCAATGTGGTAGGCATGTTTTGAGGACCTCGAGAGTGGACATAGTTGTAGGTGACTAATCTAAGTCATCAACGATGCTATATTTCAAGGTAGCTCTAGCGGTGGCATTGTTGGCGATACACCGCATGGGAAACCGTGGAACTCTAGTCACCCCATCGGTAGGGGGTGGGGGAAAATGGAGGGGCATGTTGGCAGTTCCGGAGGTGGACATCGTTGATGGGTCAACAATTTATGTGGTGGATCCATACAGGTTACGTCTATTCTGGATGTTCACCTCTTCAAGTGATAGTGTCATAAGGTGATGGATACTAGTCTCCGTAGGTGGAGCCGGGGTGGGTGTTACAGGAGCAGGTGGGGGCAAGGGTTCGGTTGCAACTATTCCTTGGAGTGGTAGTGGTTTTTGGAGCACCATAGGAAGAGTACCTGGTGTTTCTAGGTTGGGCTGAGCCTGTGTGACCGCATTAGTGTCGCGTTGATCTTCTTTCTGGAGAAACTGCTTGACGTGGTCCATATGCGGGAATTCATGAGTGTAGTGGTTGTAGACATTGCATAATTTACATGGATGATTAGTTTGTAATGTAGTGGTTCGTCCTGGTTGGTTAGGCTGTTAGGGGTTTTGTATTGGAGGGTTAGCGTTGTTGTTGTTAGGAGTATTAGGTTGTTGGACACCTCCTTGTGGTTGGTTGTTACCCTGGTTTCTAGATCGGTTTGTCTTACCCTGCCCTTGTTGGTTATTGGGGGTAGGTTGGTTGAGAATATTTTGCTGTGCAAAAACTTGTCCTGAGGAAGTCAAAGGATATGGGGCAGGGGCCGAAGTATCTTTAATAGGTGTGGAATAGTAGGTTGGAGGGGCTACAAATCTAGTTGTTGGTCCCAAATATGGTTGTGCTGTCTAGGTCGGCGCATGGGCATGCTAACTTGGCATGGGTTGTGCATATGAGGTTGTGGCTCTGGACTGAGCCATCATCCTGGAGTAATTGGGCATGCGGTGTGGTTGCACACCACTAAGGGAGTTTCTTGGGTGTGGTGGCATAATAGGGGGTGCCGCATAGTACTGTGGGTGTTGGGAGACAAAACCGATGACACCATCCGCAGCATGAGATGCCCCCAACGCATCACGGTGGGAGGTGCTGACATGGGGAGCATTTGGTATGATGGTGTACAGGTATACAAATTGAGCATAAATTAAATCGAACTGTTGGGCTTTTAAAATGGACTCTTCCTCAGATTGGGGACGTTTAGAGGCAACGTCCTTGGCTATGGGTGGTAGCAAGGTTTTCAAGAACCAATCAATGAAAATCCTCTCATCAATATGGATCTTGCAAAGGCTACGTCATCACTGCCATTCATGGATGTGGTTGATGATGTGCATAGTGGTATTCTGATGAAAAAATAACAATATCTCCACACCTTCATTGTAGCGAAAAGGGAGTTGGAAGTATTGGAGGAGCATGAAGGCTAACAAAGTGAAATCAACGTAAGAGGCTTGAGGTAGTTCAATATAACATTTTTTTGCAGCACCTATGAGCGTGCATTGGAATAATCTCAGTTTGATCGAGTCATGTACAATGTTGTTTGACTAGCACCATAAATGAAATGACATAATGTGGTTTTAGGGGTCTTCCCCCGCCTTTCCTTCAAACTTTGGAAGGTCTAACGGAAGTTTGGTCAGAATGGGAGGCTAATGAGGATGATGACTAATGGGGTCCTTCATTAATCTAGCCAAGTATGGTAAATTAAGTTGAGCCATAAATGGTAGGATCGATCCGAGGTTGGTTTGGGATGGGCCGATGATGGCGTTGAGGTTTGTAGGAGTGTGATGTCAATGCATGACTCAGGGAACTTGAGGTTTACCTCCCACAACGGTGATAGTTGAGACAAATGTGGAAGCGCCACTACCCATAGGGATGTACGGTGGTATTGTTGGAATTATGGGAGCTATTGTAGGCCTGCCACTGATGGGTGGTGTACCCACAGTAGCATCTGTAGTGGTGCTGGGACCACTGACAAGGATGTTGGTAATGATGTGAGGCAGAGACATGGCTCCACTGCAAACTGTCCCTCTGAAGAAAGGATCAGGATTTGTTATACCAAAATCCTATCACCATCATGTTTTTAGTTTTTCAACATTAAGCTAGCGTTATGTTAGGATCTTTACTGAGAGAATAACAAGTACAACAATATAACATATGCTCATCACAAGAGACAAGAGACACAAAGAGTTTTTCTTAGGGAAACCATAAAGGAGAAAACCCCGCAACTTCCTCAGAGATAGAATCAACACCAAAACAGTAAAATCCCCAAATCAGTAGTCTTCTTCTGCTGTCTAGTCCCAGTATTTCCTTCCTCACTAATGTGCCACACTTGAGTGAGTGAATGATGTGTGTTACAAGTGATAAATAGAGAGGCTCTCACTCTCTATTTATATTCTTCTATTCACTTGAAGTGCACTCAATCATGTCAGCCTAACTTAACAATTACTTACTAGAGCCTACATCTCTATGAGTGTATAATAACCCTAGTGCCCCAAAACTATGGGGACTTTAACAATGACTTGACATGACTTGTTTACATTATTGATCCTCCTGATTGGAACATCGGGGCATGACAACATGACTCAAATACATAATAGAAACATCCCGGAATAAACATCGGGTTACAATACATAAGATACATAGATGAATACATTCTAAAGTTACATATACATCAACACTCCCTCTTAACTAGGAAGGTATTCTTTCGACACAATTTTCAGCACTGGTCTTCTTCTCTGTATCAACTGGATCATCTCGTCATCATCATCTTGAGTCTTTGGAGTCTTCAAGTAATCTTCATCTTCAAGTCATATTCATCTTTAAGTCAACTTCACTGGATCTGGATCATCTCTCGATCTGGATCATCATGGAACATCATCACTGGATCTGGATCATCTCTCGATCTGGATCAACATCACTGGACTGGATCTAGATCATCACTCGATCTATATCATCACTACTGGATCTGGATCATCACTCGATCTGGATCATCACTGGCTGTCATCACTGGATCTGGATCATTACTCGATCTGGATCATCACTGGTGCTATCTCATGATTCTTCTCGTCATAGGAATTTCTACAGAGCCAGCCCTTTTTCATGCTAGTTGTAGGCCTACCCATCGTGTAGGTCTTCGCCCAGCACTTACATCTGACCTACTCATCAAAAAGGCACATCCATCCAGATAGAAACACATCCTATCACAGTGATGGAAGACTCCCATCCATACAGGAACACATCCTATCACAGTGATGGAAGATTTCAGCACTTACATCTGACCTACTCGTCAGAAGGGAACATCCATCCAAACAGGAACACATCCCATCACAGTGATGGAAGACTCCCATCCAGACAGGAACACATCCTATCATAGTGATGGAAGATTTCAGCACTTACATCTGACCTACTCATCAGAAGGGCACATCCATCCAAATAGGAACACATCCTATCACAGTGATGGAAGACTCCCATCCAGACAGGAACACATCCTATCATAGTGATGGAATACTCCCATCCAGACAGGAACACATCCTATCACAGTGATGAGAGATTTCAGCACTTACATCTGATCCTATGAGAACACATCCCAGCAGTCATATCAGAATGGCCCCCAGTCCTCGATTGAGCTACCTGGCAACTGACCAGGCACCTCCATTCTCTTAGAGAATGGCAGTTTCCCTTACATTCGACCTGCTTGTCGGAATGGCCAACACTCACATCTGACATGGAAGGAACTTAATCCTTTAGCCATGACAAAATGGTTCAGCCCTTACATCTGATCAAGTGGGAACACATCCCTCTATCACATCATAATGGCTACTCAGTCCTACACTGAGTGATCCTGGTAACTGACCAGGTGCCTCCATTCCTAGAATGGAAATTGCCCTTACATCTTTCCTACTCGACATAATGGCTAGCACTCATATCTGACATGGAAGGAACCAATCCTCTCACCATGACATAATGGCTCAGCCCTTACATCTGACCATGGAAGGAACCAATCCTCTCACCATGTCAAAATCGCTATGGGTCTCATCACTTTCTCTTGGAGGGAACCTTGATCTGGAGAACACCAAGCTTCTCCCTGAAGTACTCGAACTTCAGCCTAGCCAATGGCTTCGTCAATACATTGACTATCTGTTCCTCCGTTGCAATATACTAGAGCTTCACTACTCCTCTCTACACCATATCCCTGATATAGTGGTACTTGGTCTCGATATGCTTCGACTTGTCATGGAACACTGGATTCTCTGACAACCTCATGCAACTCTGGTTGTCACAATGTATACAAGTAGCATCCAAATGGAGATCAAATATATCAAACAGTATATTTTGTAGCCAAATGGCCTCACAACTAGCTGAACAAGCTGTGACATACTCTGCTTCAGCTGTACTCAGTGCCACATAGGATTGCTTCCCGCTAAACCAAGAGATCACACCTGACCCCATGCTGAAGAAACATCCTGAAGTACTCTTCCCGTCGATGGCACTTCCTGCCCAATCTGAATCAACATATTCCTATAGGTTAATCTTTTGATTCGCATCGTACTTGAGCCCATAATCAACTGTACCCTTCAGGTACCTCACAATATGCTTTGTAGCAGTCAAGTGAACACTTCTCGGATCTGTCAAGTGCTGGCTCAAGGTGTTCACAGCAAAGCAAATGTCTGGTCTCGTGTTCGTCAAGAACATCAATGACCCAATCATCTGATGATACATCGTAGCATCAACTGAATCTGATGAAGCATCACTCAATAGCTTCAGGTTCGATTCCATAGGTGTGGCCATAGCTTGTAGTCCATCATCCCAAACCTCTTCAGGATCTCTACTACATACTTTCCTTGTCCAAGGAAGATTCCATCTGTACTCTGCCACACCTCCATACCTAGAAAGTAATGCATCATCCCTAAGTCCTTCATTTCAAACTCAGCAGCAAGCTTTCTCTTCGTATCAGCAATCAAACCATCTATACCTGTCACAAATAGTACATATACATACAGTAGGAGTATCACTGGGTTGCCATATTCAACCTTGTAGTAAAGGTTGGAATCTGCTTTACTCTTGGTAAAGCCCAAACTGGATAGAAAGCTGTCAATTCTGTCGTACCAGGTCCTGGGTGCATGTTTCAAACCATACAGGGCTTTCTTTAATCTGCATACATGAGACTCTCTGTCATGTGTCTCAAAATCGAGTGGCTATTCTACATGCACTTCCTCTTCTACTACACCATTCAAGAAGGTAGTCTTGACATCCACCTGGTGTATCTTCCATTTCATCACTACAGCCAAAGCGAGTACTGATCTGATGGAAGTGTATCTGGCTACAGGTGCAAAGGTCTCTTCATATTCTACTCCCTCTTTCTGAGAGAATCCTCAAGCTACAAATCTTGCCTTATACTTTTCAATGCTACTGTCTGCAGCATGCTTAATCTTGTAGATCCATTTGGAAGTTACAACTGACTTCCCTTCTGGTCTTGGGACAACATCCCAAACATCATTCTTCATGATCGATTGATATTCTTCGATCATAGCATCCTTCCATTCTTTATGTTCTGCCGCTTCTACATAACTGGAAGGTTCTTTATCAATAAAATCACATAGTAAAGCTACATACCCGGAATTAGATCTGGTCCTCTTTCTTTCTCTGTGATTCTCTTTTGGAGCCCCATATCTTTCGGCACCTTGGATAAGTTCATGTACCCAAGTAGGTTTCCTCTTATGAGGATTCTTCTCTAGAGGTGGATCTATAGGTCTTTGTGGTTCCTTGAACTCTCGATCTTCTTCTTGATCTTCTTCATCCATGATTGTATCATGGATCCTGGGTACTTCTGCTTCTGCTTCTTCAGGTTCTTCAGCAGGTTTCTTTATGGATTTGTTGTAAGCTGTACCTTCATCAAATGTCACATCCCTGCTGATGTCAATCTTCTTGTATCTTGGAAAATAGATTCTGTAAGCCTTCGAGCTTTCAGAGTATCCCACAAATATGCCCTTCTTTCCTGAAGGATCTAATTTTGTTCTCTTCTCTTTTGGAATGTGTATGTACACGGGACAGCCGAATATTCTGAGATGGCTGACTTCTGGTTTTTTGTCAGAGAAGACTTCTTCAGGAGTCTTGTTCTTGAGTACTCTATGTAGAGTAAGGTTCTGTACATACACCACTGTTCTGGCAAATTCCGCCCAAAGATGCATAGGAAGGTCTTGATCATGAAGCATTGCTCTTGCAGCTTACATGATAGTTCTATTCTTCCGTTCTGCAATCCCATTTTGTTGTGGATTATAAGGAGTGGACAAATCCCTCTTAATCCCCGATTCTTTACATAGCTCTTTGAATTCATTCGAAGTGAATTCTCCACCATTATCTGATCGAATGGTCTTGATCTTCTTTTCAGTATGGTTTTCGATCAAGGCTTTGAATTCCTTGAATTTGTTGAATACTTCATCTTTGTTCTTAATAAAGTAAATCCATGTCTTTCTAAAAAAAACATAGTATGCATACCCACTTAGTGAGTTTGATGACATAGGTCCACATACATCGGAGTGGATGATTTCTAGAATGCTTTTGGCTTTGCTTTCGCTGTTGGGAAATGTCTTCTTTGTATCCTTTCCTTTTGCACAACCTTTGCAGACACCATCATGTTTGGATTGAAATTCTGGAAGACCTTCAACAGCTTTGCTTGCAATAGGTAGTGCTCTGTAATGCACATGTGCAAGCCTTCTATGCCAAAGTTCATTTGGTTCTACTGTATCATGGATCAAGGCTTGTTCTGGATGACCCTTCGATTTGTACAAGCCTCCTTCTTGTTCTCCAATTACTACCGCATCATCGATGGTCTTTCCTTTTGGCCACATGATGACTTGACCATCTATGAATGCAACCCGCATTCCTTTTCCATCCAATGCTGAAATGGATAGAAGGTTCTTGTTGAGTCCTGGAACAAACAATACTTCTTTCATTGTTAGAGACTTACCAGAGTCTAGCTTGTATGAATATTCCCCACTACCTTTTATTAGATATTGGTAGTCATCTCCTAGTTTCACCTTGTGAGGTGATTCATGTTCTAATAGTCTTACAAAATATTCCTTGAATCCCGTCATATGTTTGGAAGCCCGCTATCTATAATCCAATCATCACTACCATGAGTAATGTTACCTGTGAGAGCGGAGATTAGAACATATTCATCCTCGCTTGAAGAATCTTCACTTTCATATATGGATCTCTTCTTGGATGGTTCATCATCCTCTGTAGCATGAGCATGGTGTCTTCTTTTGTTTCTCTTCTTCTTATGACATTGTTTCT
>LPNX010682701.1:2978-121534 GCA_001517045.1 Pseudotsuga menziesii | reverse complement strand
TCATCTCCCTCTAGAACTGGAACCTCCTCATGAATGTAGGAGTCTAATTCATTCTCTTCCAGGACCAGGGAGATCCTATACTTCCAAGCTCGGAAGTTATCAGCTCCCTTAAGATTTTCATCAAGATTGGTATGATGAGACATCTTTAAATGAGAACCTCAAATAGAAATACAAAGATTTTAGATCTTACCAGGTTCAAGATGTCGGATCTGAAACTTGAGCTGAAATCCTGCAGAGCTGGTTCAGGAGCAAATTAGGGTTTTGCTTTTCCAGATTTCTGTCCACCCAAATGCCTTGAAATTTGTCCTTGACTTCGATTTTGGGGAGGAGATCAATCCAGGCCTGGGATCACTGAAAAATTCATCTTCTATAAAAATCCCTAATTTTTTACCCTAGTGACAGGTCCAAAACTGAAAAACCTCAGAATTGGATTCTGTTTCGACAGAAAGATGCGCCCTAAGGAGGAGAGTTGTTCCACCTTAATTTTGCTGAAAATCTGTGGAGGAAGGTCCACAAACTAGGAAGCCCTAGTTCCCACAGCTACACAGTGTCTTCTTCTCAAGTTAGCTCTGATACCATGTTAGTTTTTCAACATTAAGCCAACATTATGTTAGGATCTTTACTGAGAGAATAAAAAGTACAGCAATATAACATAAGCACATCACAAGAGACAAGAGACACAAAGATTTTTTCTTGGGGAAACCATAAAGGAGAAAACCCCGCAACTTCCTCAGAGATAGAATCAGCACCAAAACCGTAAAAGCCCCAAAGCAGTAGTCTTCTTCTTCTGTCAAGTCCCAGTATTTCCTTCCTCACTAATGCACCACACTTGAGTGAGTGAATGATGTGTGTTACAAGTGATAAATAGAGAGGCTCTCACTCTCTATTTATATTCTTCCATTCACTTGAAGTGCACTCAATCATGTCGGCCTAACTTAACAATTACTTACTAGAGCCTACATCTCTATGAGTGTATAATAACCCTAGTGCCCTAAAATTGTGGGGACTTTAACAATGACTTGACATGACTTGTTTACATTATTGATCCTCCCGATCGAAACATCGGGGCATGACAACATGACTCAAATACATAATAGAAACATCCCAGAATAAACATCGGGTTACAATACATAAGATACATAGATGAATACATTCCGAAGTTACATATACATCAACACATGTGATAAGACCTTTGACATACCTACTTGCCTTGAATCCCAGCTTTTGGAGTGAAGACTAAATGGTTTTTTATCAGTCTGTCATATAAATTCCCAGTACCATGCATGCCACTTTTTCCAGGAGTGGTACCCCTGCTTGTACCACTTTTCATTGGTTGTCCACAAGCGGTGCCACCGCTTATCACCCTTGGTTCATAGGCAGTTATTACTAGAACCTCTTTGTCATAGAAGGAGAAGCGCGATACCCTGGGTAAAAAGGGAAAAAGAGAAGCTTCTCAAGGCTTCTAGATGATAAGCCATGAGATATCCCTTATCCCTACTATTGTGGGTTGGTTGAGCTCAAGATCCCTCATCCTAGGATCTTAGAGGCCACCTCACCCACTAATTTCTCAACCATCTCTATCCATTAAAGCCCTATAAATATGAGCTCATAGCCATGGTTGAGGAGAGAACATTGAAGGTATTGTTATGTTGTTGGACTGATTCTTGGCCCAAGATCATTTGGAGAGAGCATAGAGAGCTAGAGTTGGAGATTTTGGGGATGAAGAGTTGGTTTCATGGAGATGCATGTCGACACTAAGGCTTGGTTGTAAACTTCTTCATATTTCTAATGCAAGTTGATTTTTTGTCCCATATATATTGTTGATGTTTGATTTCAGATATATATTGCTAGATTCCTTAGTCACTAGCATAGATTAGTAGATCATATTCTGGTTGCTTTGATCTGTTTCATGTTGAAATATTTTGTAGGTACATAGGTGAACTGTCAAATCCTTATATTCCAGATATCTACAACGTCTAGGGAGAGTTATCAGCCTCTGTGATCTATTTTTTTTGGATCTGAACCATTCAGACCAGCGAAACACCTTGCTGTCCGCAAGAGGTGAGATATTTCGATCAACAAATCTGGTGACTCTGCTGGGGAGTAGTTGTATTTAGTTGTTCTGATCGTCCTCAGTCTGCAACTCTTGTCCGAATCTAGGCTCCATTTTCTTCAACTCTTTACAGTCAGATCTACTTTCTGATTTATATTATTTGGGTTTGAAATTTCCAGATCTGCTCAGATATGAGTCATTTTGGTTTTTTATGCTCTGTTACCACTTTCAATTCGACAATATTTACCCTGATCTAGTCTTTTTTTATCTGATCCATCGTTCTCTTTATTGTTTTGGCCATCTACAGGGAACCGCGGAAATTCTTTGTACGAGGAGCGGTGCCACCACCTATATCTGGTTAGTGAAGAGCGGTGCTTCTTTGGAAACGCTCTTACAACACCTACGAAGCGCGGTACCAAGTAGGCATTAGTCCAAGAATATTTTTCCTATTTTAATTTGTAAAAATTTGGAATTTTCATTGCTTTCAGTTCTGTTATCAATCTTGTGTTATTGAATCTAATGTGTGTGGCTTGCTGCTTTGATGGTTTAAGATTGATTTTGAGTGGAATTTCAAAATTTTGTTTAGTATTTTTTATTGTTCATCCACTTCTTGCTTGTTGGTTGTGTTTAAAGAAGTATTTCTTGTTTTCTGAAAGATAGGGTGTTTATTGAACTCTCTTTTCGTTGCATATACTGAAAAAAAAACACTAGATTAGATTCTAGATTTCATTTCTTGCTTGCATAGTGAACTTCTCTTTCTTCCCTTCAAAAAAGAAAAGTTTTGCTTGAGATTAGGACATCATATTTGAGCGTTGGATTTGGGTTTTCTGATTGGCTTCATAATCTTTCAGGACCTTTATAATATTTTGTCTCTCATGCATATTGGACAATATCGATCAAAATAAAAAAAAAATGGTAGTTTTAAGTTAGATCTGCTTATGTTTTTAAGAAATTTGA
Organism: Pseudotsuga menziesii; assembly: GCA_001517045.1. Classification (NCBI taxonomy): domain Eukaryota; kingdom Viridiplantae; phylum Streptophyta; class Pinopsida; order Pinales; family Pinaceae; genus Pseudotsuga; species Pseudotsuga menziesii. The sequence continues at coordinate 118,524 of LPNX010682701.1, read as the reverse complement.
AAAGTTAGAGTGCATTGGCATATAGGTGTGCTTGGTGTTGTTCTTTAAGAAAATAGATTCTCACCCTTCCCATTTTCTTTCGAAAAGAATAATTTGGTTTGTAAAAGTGTTTTCTTGTCTTTGATTTGGTGTTCATGACTGTTGATTGGAATGATTTTTGGTTTTGAAACAAACAAACAAACAAAACAAAAACTCTCTTCCCTCCCGTAAGTAGGCATATTGAACGGTAAAGTGAACATTTGCACAAGCATATTGCATGGTTTTACTTTTATGTCAGAACATCATGGATTCACCTAACCATACAAGTTAAAATTAACATTAGTTGTAGGTTAAAATTTATGTAGTAACTTGAGTGATAGGTTAGAGACATGTTCGGGCGTCGTAAAACGTAGGATATGTCGTTATTTGTCAGCATTACATTCCGGGACTCGTGTGGTTCTTCCACGTACCGACGGTATATCGAACGGGATTTCACATACCCTTGAGGTATATAGAAAGGTACTTCACGTACTCGATTGTATATTGGAAGGCCCCTTGTGTACGGTTATGCATTAGACAACACTACTACCGATTCAAGCTCCCACGTACCTTGAGTATATCGGGAGACCCCACTAGGGTACCTTATCTATCTGAGAAAATCCCTTTGGCCATCTTGTTTGGAGCCATACACCGAAAACAACATTTGAGTAGATTACTACACACGTACCCTCGAAGTATATCACGAGTGGCACCTGCTTGACAATCCTAGTGAGAGACCTGACTTTTGAACTCCTCTTGTCATTTTAAGTCTGCTTATTTTGACCTATAGTTTGAGTAGGGAATTCTTTTGGTGTGTTTTTTTCTAGATCTTCAGACCCTAGGTTAGATAGGAACTGTACACATTCGTTGAGTTAATATAGTCCAGGTGAGTACAGGTATTTCCACCCAATTTTACTTCTGTTTCAGAAAAAAAATCCAATGGAAGCTATCGACCAAGGAGCTGCTACCACCTCCTGAGTGGGAGATAATGTGGTGGTGGAAAGGGGAGTACCATATTGTTCACACTCACCCCCCTTGTTCCAACAGCCTTCCCGACAGGATTCATCATTCCATCCTCCCACGGAAGTTCATGTTGATGATACCCATCTGGATTTTGGTCCTAATGCTCCTTTTTGGGAGACACCCATTGGAGGGGCCATTGCCTCATTTGGCACCCGTGTAAATTCTCCTGAAAGTGAAGAAGAACGCAGGCAATACCGTGCTACTATCCTCTGTGCAGAGGAGGTAGAAAAGGAGATTGACAACCTATTAGGCTCTTCACCAATTCATTCCACATTCCTTCCTATGGGATATCGTTCACTAGCCGATTCTATGAGACCCATTGAACCGATTATAGATCGTCCATTAACAACCCACAACCCAGGTCAAATTTCCACCCCTCTCACCTCTTATGTTATGTCTATTCTGAATCCTCCCATGTCTTTTGTATCTGGGGTCCAGCCTTCAATTCCTATTTCTTCAGTACCTTTGAATGTCGGGGGGAAACCCCTGGCGTGACCTACATTATCCGAGACCGGAGTTGTACCTAGTCAAGAGTAGACCTCCAACATAGAAACATCTACAGTTTTTGTCCCTCCCACCCACACTAATGTGGCACATCCCCCATCTAGTTCAGGTCAGCCCTTGGGGGCACAACCTGTTTCCGTTCAGTATTCTAGTGGTTATGGTTATCAAATACCTATAGGTAATCATCCATCTAATCCTACTAGAATTCCATTCCCTAGAAATACTTTTACACCATGGAGGCAACCTAACTAGTCTTACATGCCAGCCATGGGAGGGATACCCATATGTACTGCGGGAGGTGCGGGAGGACCACCTTATGGAGGTCCTCCCCCTGGGGGACCTAATGGTCCTAGAGGGTCTAGCAGCCCTCCTCATGGTCCCGGTGGTCCTAGTGGTCTTAGGGGACCTGGTGGCTTTCCTCCTTATAGCTCGAGAGGGTCTAGTGGCCCTCCACCTAGTGGTTCCGGTGGCTTTGGATATTTCCCACCTCCTGGAGGTTCCGGAGGGTCTGGTGGTCCTAGTGGTCCTAATTCTGGAAATCAACCACCCATGGGTGGATTTCCCATTAGTTCTTCCTCACAAAAACCTATTTATTAGTCTACCTATGGCCCTACTGGTAATTACATGCCATATCAATATTACTAGTATGTGCAGCCCAATAGACAGTTACCTTTCCTTGCAACTTTGGACATTCCTAATTTGTCCAAGTTCATTAATGATCCCATTCGACACAATCCCTTGTGGCCTCCCATTCTGATAAAGTTACCATCAGATATTCCAAAATTAGATGGGAATCAAGGAGAATATCTGCGGAACCACGTTATGACTTATCATTTGTGGTGTTCCTCAAACTCCCTCATGGATGATTCTGTTCGGTTACAACTCTTTCAGCGAACTTTGACCGGTACGGCCGCGAAGTGGTATATTGAACTCCCACAACATTTGTTTGTGGATTTTGGCTCGTTGGAAACTGTATTTCTTACGCACCTTCATCTCCCTACTCATTATGAAATGGGCACTGATCTTTTAACTTCTCTATGACATAACACCTCCACCCACATTTTTGATCATATTCATGAGTGGAGAAGGAAGAGAAGGCTTATTAAGGCCCCTATTCCAGATCAGTTGTTAGCTGATTGGTTCACTAAGTCCTTGTTGCCTCCTATTTCCTGAGATGTGGCCATGGGTGGTGCCATTACCAAAGAGCAGGATATTAGTCGTGCTTAGTACCTAGACTTGGCCTATTCCCATTTTGAGACTTTTTATGACCTGATTCCTCAAGCTCCTGACCCCAGCACTGACCCTACCAAGCCATCTACAGAAGTACCTGTTGATGGGATTGTTGGTTCAATCCAGTTCCCATCCGCAGCGAAACTTTCCAAGCAAACCCAAACTGATACTCCTTCGACTCCCAAGGTTTCTGCCGAGGTTAATTCCATTCAAACTACTCAAGCCTCGGGTAATAAAAAGAAAGGTAAATTCAAAATAATAAACCTGGAAACCAGTAGGAGACCCCACAATCAACCAATAATGACAACAACACAGGGAAAAGGAAGGCTAAATACCATTGTCTGTTATGTGGTGGTGACCACTTCTCAAAGGAGTGTCCCCATCAGGATGAAATCTCCCATTTTTTGAAGTCTAATCCCACACCTGCAGTACTTACGGATCCCTTTCCCTCTCAACAATAGCTGGTAGACCACATGTCAAACCAGGGTAACTGTAGTTCATCAGAGGAAATTTGTATGATGTCCTTAGATACCATCCATTTGTAAACTCGAATCCAGAATTATGATAAACCGACAAATAAGGAAGAAGATCAATCTTCTTCAGGGAAAGCTCCCTCTACTAGTTCTCTAGAATCCTCGTCTATTGTTCCCTTGTCTATCGAGAAGCCTACTCTCAACATGATTTTGTGCCCACCAAAGAGTACTCTTTGGAAGGCTATCTTTAATCCCAATGCCTAAGCTGCTCAATTCCATAATGTGATTGAAGATCTCGCTCAGGCACCTTGTGCGATGTCTACCTTAGAGGTACTCCAAAGTTGCCCTACACAATGCAAGAACTTGTTGACCACATTAGGAGCTATAGACCCGGATAACACTAACTTGATTCACTTCAATGTTGAGAACTATAAACCTATATTACCGCATAAACTTGATTTTTAGATCATTGCAAAATTAGTGGGAAAGAAAGTCTTTCGAATGGTACTAGATGAAGGAGCTTCGACCTCGGTGTTATCTCTGGCGTTTTGGAGAGCTCTTGGCTCTCCCGAGCTTGTTACATCACCTACAACCCTTAAAGCCTTTGATGGACAGGGTTTCCAACCCCATGGCCTCATATAAGCCCTCGTGGTCGAGCTGGGTGGAAAAACCATTTCCATCCAAGTAGAAGTGGTAGATGCCCCTCTGGATTATAACCTCCTTTTAGGATGTAATTGGTTCTATGCCATGAATGTTGTTGCTTCAACAATATTTCGAACGGTCCAATTCTTGCATCTCGAGAGAATTGTTACCATTGACCAGCTTGATTTATGTACACCAAACATTACTACCTCCACGGCTAATAACATCCCCATGTTACGTCAGTCCCCTCCTCCTTGCCAGTTGATTGGGGTAGGTATGTTGAAGGATTCATCCCTTATGGGGATTTTTTCTTCTAATCCTCCTAGCACGGATACTGTGACAGTACATATGATCGCTTCATTTGATATTGATCCCCAGGGCCCAAATGTTGTTGATTCCACCTCTTCAATCCTGCACGAAGCTATGTATGAAACCATTCAAACTTGCTCTGATGATCACACTGATGACATTCATTTAGTGGCTTCGAATCCTTACCATTTATCATACTGGTTAGAACCTTCGCTTCCATTTCTAGACTATCTCTTCGAGACTTTCCCTTCCGATGAGTCCATTATAGAGATCATGAATACAGATGAGCCCATTTGGGAGGATCACCATCATAGATCCATGTTCCTCCCCAATACTAGTTCAGGTAGCCATGATTTCATATCCTTGTTTCCTACTGATATTGCCAACGTTCTGTAAAGTCCTATATTATTGCAAGATACAGATTCTGAAGGAAACCTTTGCAACATTACTCAGACAAACCCAATTGACATATCAGTCAGGCTTGATGTTATTGAACATGTTCATGTTGGGCAGAACTACTCCATAGATGAATCTGAAGCATATAAGGCACTTTTTAAAGAATTTCGTGATATTTTTTCCCGGTCCTATGAAGAGATGTCAGGGATTGACCCTTCCATTGTGGTCCACGAGATTAAAAATTATCCCATGGCTAAACCTGTCAAGCAGAAACTTAGGCAAGTCCATCCTAGGAAGGCCGCAGCTATTAAAGCTGAGATTGAGAAACTTCTGAAAGCTAGTTTTATTTATCTTGTACCTCTGATGGAATGGGTATTGAACGTTGTCCTTGTCAATAAAAAGCAGGGCACCATTAGAGTCTGCATCGACTTTAGGGATTTAAATAAAGCTTGTCCTAAGGACAACTTTCCTACCCTGCACATCGATCAGATTATCGATAACTGTGCTGGCAGTGTCATCTTTTCATTCATGGATGGCTTCTCCAGCTACAATCAGATTGATATATTTCCTGTCGATCAGCATAAGACGGCATTAATTTTCCCATGGGGAACCTTTTCATATAATAAGTTACCTTTCGGCTTGAAAAACGTTGGAGCCACATTCCAGCGTGCAATGTTCTGTGCGTTCCATGACATTAATCATATTGTTGAACCGTACCTTGATGACCTCCCTGCTCATTCACGGTGACGGGAGGACCATCCTGGTCATCTCATAGACATATTCCTGAGATGTCGTCATTATAATATACAGCTCAATCCACATAAATGTGTTTTTTGCATTGAGACGGGACGTCTGCTTGGCTTTGTGGTATCCAAAGATGGCATCCGGATCGATCCTTTCAATATTTTCGCTATCATTAATCTACCAGCCCCAACCAACATCCTTGAACTCCAAAGTTTGTAGGGGAAGGAAAAATTTCTCCGCCGTTTCATGTGCAATTTCGCTGAGAAAACACATGGTTATATACGTCTCCTCAAGAAGAACAATCCATTCTTCTGGGATGACCAGGACAACGCGCCTTTGATAGTCTTAAGCACACTCTGACTCATTCACTTGTGATGCACCCCCTGGATTATTCAAAGGAATTTCTCTTGTATATTGCTGGCTCCACTACTACCATCGCCATGGTTTTAGTGTAGGACAATCTCCACGGTTAGGAGCATGTGATTTATTACGCCAGTAAGAATATTATTGATTCTAAAACCCATTATTCACATGTGGAGAAGCTAGCTTTGGCCACGGTCATTGCTGTGCAAAAATTTCATCACTACATTCTGCTTCGTACTGCCACCATATTGGCAGACCAGAACCCGATGTACTACATTTTGACTCGTTAGGTACTCGGGGGAAACTACTCCTGTTGGATTGTCATCCTTCAGGAGTTCGATCTTGAGTTTGCCAAGGCTACATCAAAGAAATACTTGGTTTTTTCTGAGCTTATATGTTACCTTCCCTGTGCTACCATGGAATCTGAGCCCAGTGATTCATTTCTAGATGAATTCTTGTTCCTAATTAGCACTACTGATCCTTGGTATGGAGATTTGTTGATTTATCTCTAGACCCAGCATTTTCAGCCGCATCGAACTCACAATGATCGTCACCGTATCTGTCACCACGTGAAGTACTACCTTATCTTGAATGATACCTTGTATAGACGTGGGATTGACTCCATTCTTTGGCGATGCCTCACTCATGAGGAGGTTGAACACGTGCTAAATGATTGCCACTCTGGAGCATGTGGCGGTCATTTATCTGGGATGGCTACAACCCAGAAAATCCTTCGCATTGGCTATTTCTAGCCTTTTGTATTCAAAGACTGTCATGAGGCTGTTAAGAAATGCCCACCTTGCCAACATTTTTATCCCAAAAAGCGCACCCATCCTGCTCCGCTTCACCCCGTCATTTCCATTGGCCCTTTTCCCAAATGGGGGATTGACTTCATGCATTGTAAACCTACCTCATCCAGGGGGCATGGTTACCTCATCATAGCCGTGGATTATTTCACAAAATGGGTTGAGGCCATGCCTACATATGCAGAAGATGGTAAGACTGTCGCTCTCTTCTTGTTCAATCATATCATAGCTAGATTTGGAGTTCCGTAGTCCATCGTCACTGATCATGGATCTCATTTCTGTAATCAAATGATGGAGGAATTGAGTGCCAAGATAGGTTTTCGCTATGAAAATTCTACGCCGTATTATCCGCAAGCTAATGGTCAGGTAGACACCATTAACAAAGCTTTGAAAACTATGCTTCATCGGATGGTTGGAGATCATAAATCCAATTGGCATCTCGTTATTTTTTCCACTCTTTTCCCTTATTGAACTTTTGTGAAAACAACCATTAGTTTCACACCATTCCAGCTCGTCTATGGACTTGAAGTTGTCTTGTCGATCCAATGCCCGATTCCATCTTTACAACTTGCCGTCGAACTTCTCCCAGACACTTCCATAGAGGAAACGATATTTTTGTACTTAAATAACCTTGATGAGACTCATAGAGATGCTTCCTTGGCTAATGAGGCACATAAGAAACACGTCAAGGCGCAGTACGATAAATCCGTCTAGCCTCATGTTTTCAACAAGGGTGACCTAGTTTTCACTTATGATCAGAGATATGACAAGCTAGGAAAGGGTAAGTTCGAGTCCATGTGGTATGGACCTTTCATTATTTCCAAGGTGTTAGAGAAAGGAGCCTATGAGTTAGTTGATTATGATGGGATCCATTTGGGGCAACCTCGCAATGGGTTGTACCTGAAAAGGTACTATTCCTAGGTCTTCTTGGATGGTATCTTGTATATATGTATATTTATTGACTTTCAGTGTTCTTTCAGTATTTTCAAGATGGTTTTGAGTTTTGGTGTCCGCATATATTTATACCGTGTTTTGGTCATGCAGATGGCTTTCTACGGCTTCGCTAATGGTGCTTTTCGCCACACCTTGAATCTAGCTCGGCTGCTTAGTTTCTCTATTCCCCAGCTGAATATTTGGTCAGTTCAGGAGCGGTTTTCTTAGGTCCCACTACTAATAACATCGTCGAGTATGAAGCAGTCATCGGTCTTCTGACTGAAGTTGCCTCCCAGGATGTCTGTGATCTAGTAGTTTTGATGGACTCTCATCTTATGGTTTATCATTTAAACCATGTCTACACCATTAGGAACCTGGTGCTCCTCCGCCTCTTTCAGAGGGTACGTTTGTTAGAAAGATTATTTGGAACCATTACATATAGGCATATCCCTAGGGAACATAATGTAGTTGCTGATTCATTGGCTAATTGCATCCTAGATTAGCATGTTTCCCATTCATGACGTTAAATCAAACATGGTACATTGTAAATAAACATTTAAAGACACATAGAACTCATAGAAAATGCATTTTTTTCCATTTGAAACATATAAACACCGTGTAAAAGTCTGTATATATATATATATATATATATATGAAAAATTTTACAAAAAATAGGTCCTGAGACCTCATCTGAAGCACATAGGCTTTTAGGTAAAACCATCATACAACAATCCTGAAGCTATCAGCTTTCAGTATACATCTCTCATCCACTAGTGGTGCTCATGATAGCACATCACTGCTCGATCCACTCTACGTAGTAGCCTGCTGAATCGGCTTGGTACTCCCACCGTAGATCTCTGATCTCTAGTCCAGAGGTCATCTATGTCAACATTTGGGATGTCCAGAGTCAACCTCTCTAGGCTCTCCTCCAGCTCCCTGGTGATATCATCACCCTATGGCACGAAGCAAGCTCCGGATCACTTGTCTAATGGAGATGCTCCTCCAAGCCTCGCTGCTCCAACATCTACATGAAGACAAACATGTCTCATCACTTATCATAAAAAATATAAAATATAAAAAACATAAAAACATTTTCCATCTTTAGGGTTTCTTGTTTCTTACTGATGTCACCCCACTTCCCTCCAGGTGGGAGTGGTAGGTCAGGATCACCTATAAAATCTATGACCGCATAGGCATATTCCTTGACCATGAGCATCTGATCCCGTAGCCATCTAAATAACACATCACCGAACTTCACTCTACCCCTACCCGCTCCTGTGCGAGCCATGACCTGGACCCACCTCAACATGCGGGGATCCCATGCTCTCGGACTCCTAAAAGTCACCTGGGGCCTCATTTGGGGGACCTGCTCAAAGAAGAAACAAGCTAAGATGGAACCAAAGTTGAACTGCTTTAGCTCTCCCTGCCAGCATTTGGTCAGTTGATCCTTGAAGATTAGAAGCAATGCTTCTGCCCAGTTGAACACTGTTGGTGCCATAGCCTCTAGGGCATACAACATATGTTCCTTGGAAGCCTAATGTACACCCTGTCTCCTTGCCACCCTCTGCATGGTGAACAGAACAATATGTAGAGCCCTATCTGTCACTTCCCTGATAGGGATTTTCTTCCTCGATGTGTCTGTACCCGGTACACAGTGTCAATCTATGAGATCTCTGGCAGTAATATCCCTGCCACGGAACCTGTCAGTGAGATAGGGGCACCGCGTCTCGATAGGATAGTCAGGAATTAGATGTCCTCTACCTCCACTGTAAGTACATGTGGCCCCACCTCAAAATACTATTGTTCTGGATTCCACATTCTCAGTATGTGTTCCATTAGTTTCTCATGGGACACCATGCTTGGTGTCCAGAAGAGATTTAAGAGCCCACAGTTCCAGAGTGTGGTAATACAAACCAAATTCCTTTTAGCAGCAACATCCTCATCATCATGTGTTCTTTCCTTCCATATCACCATATTTTGGAAGCCTGGACCTGCCAAAAACAACAATGGTATGTATCAATATCGTCCTTGAGTCATTGCAAATCAAAAGAATGAGTAAATTTTGTCTATATCATTGATTTAACTTCTCCATGGCTGGCATCTCCTGTGCCTCATTGGAGACAGGCAATGGCACCTCCTGTCCACCATATCCTTGGCACGGTTCTTGGGTGGTACCACCTATCCCACAAGGGGTAGCCGTGGTGCCCGTAAATTGGATTTTAGGGCTTGCCAAATAGGCCTAAAACTCCACCAAATCCCAGAATAAAAGATATGAAATGAAAGATAAGGGTCTTAGTTGTTACCTGCAATTGAAAAGAATGAAAATAGATGGTAGAAACTCTCGGTATCAGCTGTGGAAGATCTGGCTAAAAAATGCTCCAAGTGCTCTTTGCTAGAGGTAAATAGTGAAATGTTTGATTTTTTACTATTTAATTGCCTTATATAGACATTTTTTGGGTCTGACTTAGTATAGTTTTGATATTACATCATGTTCTGGTCAAAATCTATTTTTCATATTCCCTTAATGATTTTGGATGCATTTAACACTTGTTTATGAGTCGTCTGCAGGTTGACTTTAGTAAAAACTTTGGAAAGCTTGTTTATGGCTCTTTCATACTTTCACAAAATGGAAAAGGTTGTTGAGTGTTTATTATGACACTTTGTCATGCTCGTTAAGATATAGTATCAAAGTTTCGAGTCTAGTTCAAGTTTCTTTCCAGGCTCGTAAAATACGACATTGTGTAAAGAAACGTCATGGAGTCTTCTTTTCACATCTTCTTTCAGACTCCTTAAACATCAAAAGATAGTTGAGTCTATTTCTGAATCTTTCCAGGCTCGTAAAAAGTGACATTGTGTAAAGAAACTTCATGGATTTCTCTTTAAACCATTTTTAGGATCCCCAAATACGAAAAGATTGTCGAGCGATCTTGTCTTCTTCACGTTTGTTAAAGTATTTGAAGAGTCGTCCGCTCGACAGTAGGTTGTCTCTTTCTCGGTTCGGACATGACTATTTACGAGAAAGGAACACTCCAGCCAATCATGACTGGAAGAGTTCTCTAAGGTATGATTTTATACTTTTTCAGGCCTTAGAGACTAAATCGTATGAAAAAGGACCCCCATGGAATCTTCTTTTGTATTCATTCAGACTCTTTAAACATGAACAATATCGAGTTTTCTTTCATTGGACTCGTTAAATTAAACATTGAGAGACCCGTTTTGGGAATGAACCCCTCCTCTCTCAGGTTCAGAAAACATATGAGACTGGACTTGTCTTCTAACAAGATATATCGAGTGTTTGTTACCCTCTTTGAACTCGTAAAACCGAAAAGAGGCACTCATCGATCATGATGGGGGAAATGGGAAAGGGAATCATTTTGTAAATAATGGCAGTTGTTTGTCGTTACCTTTTAACATGGCACTTGTCTACACAATCATGTCATTCAATTGGGTATTCAGCTGATCTCCGTGATGATCCACTTTCATGATTCATGCCAATACTTTGAGTCTTTCAAAAGAATGCATTGACCACTGTCACATTGTGTATCTGTCCTGTCTAGTCATGCTACCAAGTCATTTTGTCGTGCCGCCCGATGTTCAAAGGGGATCTGAAGAAGTCTTTGTGTCAGTATCTTTGAGTCAGTCATATGGTTACTACATTCACATCATTCCAGAACTATGTTCTGAGTTTCGTGTCATCGATGTGGGACTCATCATGGCCCACCTTCGACGAGACTATTCTTGTCGACATCAGCTCATCATCCGGGAAATAGTCTTAGAAACAATATTTGGTACCTTGAGATCTGTATTCCTTAATGACAGATTATCTCGCTCTTGACACAGGTTCACATCATTAAACTTTGATCGATAGAATTGACTGGGTGTTTGACATCAGGACATCTATTCGCACTCAGTAGATTGTACTAGGGTACCTTGGGAATCATTGACATTAATGGTGATCTCCCTCGCACTTGTTAACGGTTCACATCATTGGTTGGTAATCAAGTGGTTTCTACCATGTTTCACTTTAGATCATTGTAATCACATGGATAGAATCGTACTTTGTGGAAGACGAGACGAAGACCCTGGGCATTTGTTAAAAGCGCTCATTGCATTTCCCCCAGGTTTTGGTGGAGTTTTGTATACCTAGCATGGATCCACATTTGTATGGTCATGGCTATGCTCAAATTTGTGTCTGTATGACATAGATCTATGTTGTATGTCTTGTAGCTATGTCCAAGTTTGAGTCCTCTATCACATGGATCTACGTTGTATTCTAGTAGCCATGCTTGTTTATCCCACTCATGGATCTGCCTTGTATTGGTCTGCAGCTATGATTTTGGTTACTTGTGTCTATGAGTCAACGTATTGATGTACTACAAATTCCTACTTTACTGCATACTCTGATCGAGCCAACATTTTCATGTCCTGGAAACGACTTGTTCTCAAAGCTCTCATTTATCGTATCACTCTAAGACTCGTGCTTTGGGGGGCATCCTGTTATACCAAAATCCTATCACCATCATGTGATAATACCTTTGACATACCTACTTGCCTTGAATCCTAGCTTCTGGAGTGAAGACTAAATGGTTTTTTATCAGTCTTTCATACAAATTCTCAACACCATGCATGCCCCTTTGTCTAGGAGTGGTACCCCTGCTCGCACCGATTTTCATCGGTTGTCCACAAGCGATGCCACCACCTGTCACCCTTGGTTCATAGGTGGTTATTACCATAACCGCTCTGTCATAGAAGGAGAAGCACGGTACCCTGGGTAAAAAGGGAAAAAGAGAAGCTTCTCGAGGTTTCTAGATGATAAGCCTCGAGATATCCCTTATCCCTACTGTTGTGGGTTGGTTGAGCTCGAGATCCCTCATCCTAGGATCTTAGAGGCCATCTCACCCACTAATTTCTCAACCATCTCTATCCATTAAAGCCCTATAAATATGATCTCATAGCCATGGTTGAGGAGAGAACATTGAAGGTATTGTTATGCTGTTGGACTGATTCTTGGCCCAAGATCATTTGGAGAGAGCATAGAGAGCTAGAGTCAGAGCTTTTGGGGATGGAGAGCTGGTTATGGAGATCCATGTCAACACTAAGGATTGGTTGTAAACTTCTTCATATTTTTAATGCAAGTTGATTTTATGTCCCATATATATTGTTGATGTTTGATTTTAGATATATATTGCTAGATTCCTTAGTCACTAGCATAGATTAGTAGATCATATTCTGGTTTCTTTGATATGTTTCATGTTGAACTCTTTTGTAGGTACATAGGTGAACTATCAAAGCCTTGTATTCCATATATCTACAGCATCTAGGGAGATTTATCAGCCTTTATGATCTATTTGTTCTAGATCTGAACCATTCAGACCAGCGGAACACCTTGTTGTCTGCGGGAGGTGAAATATTTCGATCAACAGGATTTGCGTTGACAATGGGGCTAGATGGTGCAATGAATAGGTTCGACTCATATTGATAGGAATTTGAGTAGGAATCAGAGGCCGTGTGACCTTTTGAAGGGAGGAAGGTTGTTGAGGAGGGCCTCGACAGTGATGGTCTAAATACCTAAGCTGAGGGGGGTGTCCCCTAAGTCGTGAAGAGGAACGTGGTGGATCAATGGTGGCTTTTGGTAGTAACCGATAATGAATTTTGGACCTTGGTTTAAACAACTTCCTATTGGTTCACAGGTGGTCACTTAGCCACCAAGACTTCCAGAAGAAAACGACGAACGCTTGCCTTTTTCCTCACAAAGGTGTATCTAGTCAATCGGAAGGGGTCGTTTCCCGTTTCGCTTAGCAATTCCTCTTGTTGGCAAGCTACTTTGGGGTTCCTATGGTACTACTCATAATCATTTTTAAGGAAAATCCTGAGTACTTCCTGCAGTTGAGTCGGTTGAGACTTATGTCCCAAATTGAAAAATTATTATGTACGTTGGTTACTTTTATGGTTCACTCGGGGTCATGAGCAGAGTATTGTTGAATTATTTGGTGTGAATGTGTGCACTTTGTGTATGAATTTGTGATTTTTACTTTCAATTATGCAATAAGAAAATAAAATTGTTTTCCCTATAGGAAACAAGCAAAAGGCTTGTCCCAAAATAGGGTTGAAAGGTAAAAATAAATACAAATAACGTGCAAGACAATGTGTAAACTGACTGCAAATTTTTTGAATCAATAGGGTGAATACCCCAACTTTGTATCCTTTAAATCCAAGAAGGAGTGATGGGCTCTCATCAAAGTGGAAATAAGTCCACTCGTAGATCTGCAGGTCACACCCCAAATTCCCGGTCCTCAACAGGGAAGATGTGAACGCCTTGAGACCCCAAATAGTCTCCACTCCTAGTATCTACCAAGGTCACTTGTTTTTAATGGCATTGAAAAGTAACAAAAATGGATTGCTATTACTACACTTACTCAACCCCCCGTATTATCTCAGAAGACCCCAAAGGGTGATGACTAAGTAGAGGAGGAAGGGTTGAATAAGAAATGTTAATTTCCAATATTTAATAATGAAATACAAAATTTAAAATTGCAGAAAAACTAACACATAAATAGACAGATTGCATGTAACAGTAAAATAGTGGCTAATTAGTCATTACAGACAGTCAAAACAGATGTAAAATGGCTCAGAAACAGACAGGTTACTTCTAATTGTAGGACAGTGGCGACTAAGTCGCACAAAAAAACCAAAAAACCACATAGCAGTGACTGGGTCGCAACTGATGCAAAACACAGCTGCGATTATGCCCTGGGAGGATAGTCACGCCTTTCATGGCCTTAGTCATGATCTGGGTAGCAGGTTTCGGCCCGAAATTAGCGACTGGGTCGTGGGTTTCATCCCGAAATTCGTGACGAGAGCCAGAACAGGAGAAAAATAAAAAAACAAAACTGACCGTTGTCTGAAAGGAGTAGGAAGTGGTGCCATGTAGACTCGGATTGGCCACCTGAGTGACGGTTGATCATCAAAATAAATCAAAGACCTACAAAACAAGAGGATCGAAAAGGATTGACCCTGTATGGTCACCAAAATTGTAGCCAGGAATTGACCCTTGCTACGTGCAAATACACCTCCCTTCTGTTAAAGGGACAGAAGGGTAGAGTTCAAATGGATAAAAACAAGCTACAAACAAATGATTAGAAATACAATAAAAAATAACCAAACTACTAAAATAAAATAAACAAGATGGGACAAATATACCTTCTCTTTTATTTAAAATTGAGCCATCGTGCCCTAGCATGGATGGTACCGCCTCTCCACAAGCTTGATGGTACGGAGGATGCCTCAATGTACAAGGTGGGGAGATGGTGGGGCAATGGAATGATTGGAAAATTATGTGGGTATTGTGAGAGGAATGATTCTGGCAGTACTCACAAATGAAAGAAAAATGGGCGAAGGAATAAGTGGTGAATCTTGTGATGGACACCTCCAAACTATTTTGTAGTTTTTCTTGTCGTTTTCTCTCTTTTAGGGTTTTGGAACCCTATTTAGGGTTTTTATCCCTTTTGGGTTTTTGCAGGCCCCTTTGTGGGTGTTTATCTCTTTTGAGGGTTTTTAATCCCTTTTTGGGTTTTTAATCCCTTTTGAGGGTTTTTGGGCACTTTTTGATATTTGTTGATCTTTTTGAGAGAGCATAAGGTTAAAACATAGTTATGGAGGTCAAAAAATGAGGGAAAAAAGATAGGAAAAATATTTGTGTATATGGTTTAGGCCATGTGGAGCTAGTTGAACAATTTTTTGCGTTAACAACAACCTATCTTAGGAGGTCATGGTTCAAACTTATCAGCCCTCAAAGAGATCACACCTAGCCTAATAGTCCAACAGGAGGTCAGAGATCAGCTCCAAGAACAACACACAAGTCATGACCCATCCCAAAAGGTAGCACACAGGTCACTGCTTATTCCAGGAATCCCTAACAGGTCAAGTCTTATTCCAATATCATTACACAGGTCACGAATCAACCCAAAAAGGAAGCACATAGGTCACAGATAGGATCTACAACAACCTAGTAGGAATATCAAGGGTAGAAACCCACTTCAAATATCAACAAAAACCAAGACAAGAAAGAAGCATCCTTGGCAGGCCAAGGAAGATGTGGCACAACTCAAGCACAATAGCTAAAACCCTATACATCAAGCAAAACTCTATTGTCCATAAGCGTTCCATGCCACAACTCAACGTTTTATCATCATCGTATAAGGAAGGTCCAATTGTAATATTTCATAAACCACTAGGTAGCTAAAAAATTTGAAAACCTCCAATCAAAACAACTTTCTAAAACACTAATATACAAACACACTGCTAGAGATATGGACATAAAAATACACCATTTCACTCTCAATACTACAACTATATTCTCTCAAAAACTAAGAAGAAATACACTGCAAATAGTATGGTCTATTCTGAAGTTGATTCCATTCAAATAGTATCCTGAGTCACATGTCGTTAAATTTTTTTTTGAAGACTACGTAAAGTAAGTTTAAATGGTCTGAAGTCTATGTAAAGAAAGCAATGTGTTTTCAACTGCTTCATAAAACTTCTTCATCGACCGAATGAAACTCATTTCAGTCTCCTTCAAATGTTCACATCCATCCATTTTATCTTCATAGGTAAGGAGGATGTTACTTGCCACATTAGTGACATTCACATTGGAATATTTAGGACCAAGAGACACTCCATGGATTATAGATAGTGACTGAATTCGTCCATTTCCGACCATAGCACCATCATATGGATCTCATTAGAGGAAATTTCAACTCAAAATGGGCCACTTAAATAAAATTAATAAAATAATATTTATTAATTTTGGAGGAAGAAAAGAAAAAAAATATTTTTTTGTTTGTATTTTTGACATATCTCCCCGTGTTTTTACTCAAATTTTGATCGGGAGAGCTCGTTGGATGCCGAATTAAATTCCACATCCAACGAGTACCCACTCAGCATACTTTTTTAGGTATTTCTTGTTTTTGGGGTAGCGGGGTCTGTCAAAAGTATGCCGAGTGGGTACTCGTTGGATGCGGAATTTAATTCCGCATCCAATGAACTCTCTCGATCAAAATTTGAGTAAAAACACAGGGAGATATGTCGAAAATAAAAATGAAAAAAATAGTTTTTTTATGATACCTATCCCCAAATTTATATTAAAAAAGTGTTTAAGACCTATACGGTATTTCAAATTTAAATCAATTTCATTGGATAACACATGATGACATGGAATTTGAATTAAAGTTAAAAGGCCCATTTTGAGTTGAAATTTCCTCTAATGAGAATGTTAACTTTATCACATACTTGGAATACTTCAAGCTCTGCTAGAGTTAATGGGAACTGCCAAAAACAAAGCAAAAAATACATAAATATAAGAAAAAAACTACAAATAAATTCCAAAAACATGCATAATTATTGATATAACAAACTTCAATGCACTCACTGGGTCAATATTTTAAATACGTCCAGCAAGAGTTGGCACTGATTGAAACTGTTGAGGCACATCAATGTTGAGAGCTTTTTTACTTTTCGAGACTGCAAATTTTCCTTTTAATTGTATTCTTCATGTCATTACATCATGCACTAATCAAATATAACATTATAAGGACACAATAATTTAGTATAAAAGTAGTAAATATAACAATAAAACACTAAAACTCATGCCTAAAAAAATTAATCATATTATGAAATTGAGTGAATAAATGTTTGTGTAGGAATGATAATTATCTTACCTCATCTAAATCACTATGAAATTCCTTATTTTTCCATGAAGCAACAATAGCTTGAATGGAGGGGGCTATGGTTGGCACTGTCTTTGCCAACCCATTTATGCATTCCATTACATGTTTATAATTATCACTATTGTATTGAACGGTAGATGTGGTTTGGCTATTCACAACTTTATTAGATGGAGTTGATCTTACTATTTCATTTTTTGATATATGCTCATGTTTAGAACTGTCTAAATATGCCATCATTTTATGGTCAACCATTTCACTCACATCTAGTTCTGATCTATTAGCTCTATGAACCTACAAATCATTATGAACACATAATTAGTTGGACATATATAAGAATAAAAATGCAATATAACATAATGTATTTACAAATATGCTTTGAATAAATCTTCTTCTATTTATGAAAGTTGATATATCTTCAGACAAGTAAATATTGGGTGATGGATAATGAACAATCATATTTGTGGAAACAACAAGTCTTTTTTCTTTGGAAGTCAAAATCCTAATTGGTTCAGTCAACTAAAAAATGGGTGATGTCAAATGAGCAGTCATATTTGTGGACACAATAGGTGTTTTTTCCTTGGCAATTGAAGGCCTAATTGGTTCAGTCAAATTATGATTGGGTGATTCCTAATGAGAGCTCACATTTGTGGACACAACATGTGTTTTTTCTTTGGTATATGAAGGCCTAATTGGTTCGTTAATGGTCACATTAGGTGTGTCACTATCTCTCTCACCAATTTGCACAGATGTGCCTTCAAATATTTGTTTTAATTTTAAATAAAGGTCTTGCAAACATGATTCTGATCCAGAATATACCAAGTCTTCATCAATGGTAGCTTGGACATGATCATCATCATGTGATATATAAGGAAGCTGATCATTAGTATTTTCAACATCTTTTCCATGTACTGATACACCAAGGCATAGGATTATGTGAGCTAGCAGCAAAGTTCATTGCTTTTCTTTTCTTTTTTATCATTTTGTGTAGAACTAACGTTTTCCCTATAAAATAAAAAACTTATAAAATTAGAATTGAACGCATAGATGGCCTACATCATCAAATAGAGTATATAAAACTATTATAATATATGCATGCAAGTGAAAAATTACGAGGAATAACTACTTACTGATTTGGCCAACCATGAGTTGGCAACACTATGCATTTTCTTGCCTTTTGGTTCTGCTCCTTTTCTCTAAAAGCCAATTTTTCCTTATAAAAGAAGAAACTTATCATATGAGAATCAAAATCATATATAGGCTACGTCATGAAATAGATTATAAATAAATTTAATGAAAAATGCACAGAAGTGTGACAAGGAAAAACTACTTACTTATTTCCCAAACCGAGAGATGACAAATATTCTTCATTTCTTGTGATCTATTCTTTACGAACATGCTCATATTATACAACATTTGGTTTTGCCACTTTTACGTTTCAGCACCTTTTTATTCATGTCCTTTTATGTCCAACATTTTTCATAAAAACATCATTAGTACATGGGAAAACAAAAGGTTGGCATCACAATGTAATACTTGGACCACTATTTAGACTACCAACTATTCTTGAATTGGTGATGGTTTCTGAACAGGTCAACTTTGATGCAATTTGGTAAGGAAACTAAATCTTGATTTCTAAATCCTTACCATGACCATAATGATAACATACTGTCAAAGAATTATTCTTTCATCAATTGTTAACATTGAAACTCAAAAACATTCATTCATAGAATTTCTTAAACAAAATTTGATATTAAAGAATGAAAGGAATTCATATTTGAAACATTACAAAAACAAATATTTGGCTAATCCCATTCCCAAAACTATAAAATCCATACAAATCTTAGTACATAGTTTAGTACAACCATTGGTTAAATCCATAGCCAAAAACAATAAAATCCAATTTGCATAGTGAAAGTTTATTCCAAAAAATTAAGGTGACAAATCATCATTGTCGTGATTTGCATTGCCTTCAATATCACAATCCTGATCACTCATGTATGCATCTGCTTCATTTTCTTGATCTCCCTCGTACAACAAATTTTCCTGACGATGCATTACATTGTCTATCTCAGTCTCTTCATTGGGAATGGAAGTTTCTTCTTCAAATACATCTATATTGTCATCTTCATCTTCTTTTCAATTATTTCTTGTAAACTAGTACATTGCTCATCAACCATTATATCACCATATTCCATGAATTTCCTTTTGGAACGATACTCTGCTTGAATGACATACGGGAATCCTAAGATTGTTGGATCATCAATTAGAAATGATTGAGTAATTTGAAGAGGGAAACATACGGCTCATCAGTCTTTGATAAAAATTTGGCGGTGTATTTGCACGTACAAATCCATAATCATCACTTTGTATTGCAGATGGTTTGATCGATTTACATTTAAATAATATGGGACTAGTCTCACCATAATCAACTTGAATAATTTCCTGTATGAATCCAACATAAAGTTTCTTTTTAGTGTCATGATGAAATTCAACACTAACAATACAATCACAATTTTCCTTTTTCATGACCATTTCTTCCAGTCTTAAATGACTACCATAAGCCCACATCCCATTGAAAGAAGTAGTTATTGTATTTGGAGGTTTTGAACTATCAATTTCCTCGATCGTTAAATGTTTACCTTCTTGTTGTGCATCACTAATTGCATCAAAAATCTAATCATCAAATTTTGGAAAAGAACCATCTGCAATATTCAAATCCTGGAGGGTACGCTTTCGAGATGGTCGCATCCATGTATGAATATCCTCTCTGTATTTTATACATAGAATATGCACATACAAGATAATAAGAATGATAATAATTTAACTATTTAATGAAATTAAATAAATAAAATATCATATAAATAATATTTCACATGTGCCACTGATCAAATGAGGATGTGTTTTGAAGAACATAGGCATGTATTGCAACTCTTTCCTCAATTGATAGCTTCAAGCGACATCCATTCACTTCTAATAATTCACTCGCAACTCTCTTGTTTTCATCATCATCCCATACACGTCGATTGACATTGCTAAAATCCTTCATATATTATGTGCAAAATCCTATCTCTCTTGCATTGAATATCCCTCACACATGCTACCTTTTGTTTTTTCCTTATTACGAACAAAAATTTTCAGAACCTTCATTTATCGTTCTAGAGGATACATCCATCTCGATCTTATCCGGCCACAATGTTGTAGTTCATGTTCTAGATGTATAAGAATATGCACAGAAATATTGAATATTGTTGGTGCAAATTCCCACTCCAATAAGCAAAGGACTTCAACCACCTCTCCCATCAAATTATCAAAGTTTGAAGGATCTAACACATGCATACTCATTCTCTTCAATATTAGGACCAAACATATAGCTGCCAATATTGTCCCCTTTTCCAAACTCGATATCACTGCAATAGGTAAAATATCCTCGACGATGACCTCATAGTCATGGGTCTTGAGGCATTTTAAGACACTATTGTCAGTTTTCCTTCTAACATTACTACTCACATATCCAGTAGGAAAGCGATTTTGAGACAACAACATTAAGAAGTGTGCAACATTGTTCCTTTTTCTGCACATAAGGAGCAATAGGTTTTCTATATTTTTCATCACCATATTTTTCAACCCAAATATTTCGACGAATCTTTATTTCTTGAAGGTATAGGCGCGATGACACTGAATCATATGCACCAAAACAAGTTTCTATAATAGAAAAAGCTATGTTTTTCTGAGTATGCATAAATTCAACAGTATGCATATTGCTTATATGCTTAAAGTGTGGCAACTTATAGAATATGCACAATCATTTTACACCATTTTCATTGACTAGATCATTTTTACTACCAATAAATGCCACCATTTTCAATAAACTGCATTCTTTTTTCTGCATTCTGAATAATGTAATCACTTGTTATTGCCAATGGTTCTTCACTATTCTCTTCTTGACCATTGAAACATGACTTTTTTTGATGGTATGGATGATCCATTTTAAGGTAAGAACAATGTCCAAAATAAATACACTAATGAAGACTACTTTCACAAAAGGCTTAAAGATGCAAGTTGGGCATGCATTGTATCCATGAACATTGAGACTAGTCAATGTGCCATATGCAAGAAGATAATGTATCGTAAGCAATATAGAAGCTCTTAAACTGAACTAGATTGAATCATTGTCCCTTAACATTTGAATTGCTTCAATTCATTTCCAAAATTTTGCTAGCTCATCATACAATGTCTTTAAATAAACATTAATTGTATCTGAAGTCACACTTATCTTTCCTGGTATAATCAATGACAAAATCAAGAAAAATGGTTTGGTTGCTAACCATGGAGGAAAGTTATAATTGATCAAAAACACTAGCGAGTTGACCATTTATTACTATGATATGAGAATGGTTTCACCCCATCGAGAGCTAAAACCAACCTTATATTACGAGGATATTGGTCAAAATCAGGCCATTTGTTGTCAAATTCCATCCACATCTTAGAATCAACCACATACTGATGTTTTCCATCAGTTCTCTTATTTTTTGGAATGCCATTGCATAATCTCAGCAATGTCTCAACAACTATACATTTGAAGTAACCATGGAATTACTGGAAAGTGGGGAAGAACCTTTCTAGGTGTTGGATTTGATTTCAACCCCGGTCTATACCTCGGTTCTTTACATTTCAAACATTCGGTCTCACATGCATGATTTTTGTGAAATAATACACAACCATTCACACATGTGTGGATGTTCTCATACCTTAAGCCTATCTTATTAATTTGCATTTTACATGCACTCCATTTTTTAGGCAATGTGGAGTCAGGTGGTAACAATTGATGTAACAATGTCAATAACTCATCAACACTATCATTTGTCCAACCATGCACCGTTTGCAAACTAAGAATTAGAAGGATTGTTGTCAAATGAATTAACCTACAAGTACCATACATGGGTTTTGACACATCCTCCATCAATTTGTTCCAGTCATCCTTGAAACCATCATTCATCATTATATCAATTTCAGCCTCTTCATCTAATATTGTTTCCTCTTCATTTGAATTTGTTGCCTCTTCCTCTATGTTTTGTGCCTCTACGTCTCTCATGCTTTGCAATGGTATACTATCTGGATAACTATTTTGAGGGAAATGGCTTATACCATTATGACTGAATCTCAACATATGTTCAAATATAAATTGTCTTCTTCCCATCTTCCCACCGAGATAATTTTTACATGGGCATGCATATTTCTCCAAGCTCTTCTCATTTATTGGATATTCTCTCATCATGTGCATGGTATTCATTCGTTGAAAAAATTGGCCATTGACTCATCTTCAATTTTATGCATTCAATTATGACATCGGTATGTTAATATTACTTTCTACTCTTTGCATATATCTCATGTTGAAATGAAATGCAATTTTAAAACCAAGTCCTAGAGAGAAAGAAAGAATTTTAAGACTTAATTTTTACACTTTCCATTGAAAAAGGTTTACAAGGTTACTATATAGTAAGGATAGTGCATGGAAACATCTTTTTATTTCCATATATTAGAATTTAGAACCAATCATTCACAAAACTCCCAACCATTTAAAATCATAGTGACTTCCTAGATCATAGTTGATAGACCTTTCCCAAACTCTAGTTTCCTTTCACATACACCTTTAAAGACAAACCTAAAAGCATTTTTAGTTTCTTACATGGAACAAAAACTAGAACTTTGGAAGCTAATATTTTAGATGTTGTAGAGTGTTACGATGTAGCCAGTGATGGAATATGGGGCCATGATGTGGCTACATAGGAATGTGCCCAAAATTTTAACTAATTGTGCCCAAATGTTTACACTAATTTTACACTAATACATAGGAATGTGCCCAAAATTTTACACTAACCCTAAAATCACAAAGTCAATAGGAGTGCACACATCGTAGTGAAGGGATATGAAGTCTTTCTCATTACAAGGGATAGGAAAAGATAGTGTAACGAGGACAACAAAACTAATTGTGTATTTGACCTAGATTCATTGGTAATATGCTTGTGTGGCAATGCTAAGTCCATCTTCACTTCCTACTGGAAATACACACAACAACAATTGTGTTTATATTCATCTACAAGATCTCATCCACATTTGTCCTCAGAATATTATTTTGATGAAGAGATGACTAAAATGTTAAGAAACAGGTTGCTCATACTTGATCCAACTTCTATCATACATTAGGTCTGAACACAAGTTGTTTTGACCCACAAAATTCTAGCATATCCATGTAATTTTGAATCCACAGAAAAAAGCCCTTTAACACATAGGAGAATTGGTTTTAAAGCTACTAGAAATACACCCATATATGAAGATACCCCTTTATTGGCATGCCTTACCATCCATTAACCTTATGGTTGATTATGGGCATGCCTTACTGTTGATGTAATTGTAACTTCAGAATGTATTCACTTGTATTTATTATGTATTGTACCCCGATGTTTATTCCGGGAAGTGTTTGTAATGTAATTGAGTCATGTCATGCCCCGATGTTCCAATCGGGAGTTTCTATCATGTAAACAAGTCATGTCAAGTCAATGTGGGTAACCCTCCCATTGTTCAAGGGTTAAAGTCCCCACAGTTCCAGTGCCCTAGAGTTGTTAGACTCACCTAGTGAAGTTGGCCCTAGTGAGTCATTGTCAAGTCAAGAATTAGTAAAAATAGAGAGTGAGTCTCTCTATTTAACACACACTCACTCACACTCAGTTGTAGTGCATAGATGAGGGAGAAGAAGTTGTTGGGGCTAGAAAGAAAGAGACTACTGCTGTCGGGAGATCATCTTACTATTTTGGGGTTTTACTTTTGGTGTTGATTCTATATCTAAGGAAGTTGCGGGGTTTTCTCCATTTATGGTTTCCCTGAGGAAACAAATTGTGTTCATTGTCTCTTGTGTTTGATTGTTGTGCTTGTTATTCTCTCAGTTAAAGATCCTAATATAATGCTAGCTTAAATGTTAAAAATCTAACATGGTATCAGAGCTAACCTGCGAAGGAGACACTGTGTAGCTGCGAGAAATAGGGATTCCTACTTTTTGTATCTCTCTCCACATATTTTTAGAAAAATAAGGTTGGGTTGACTCTCCTCCATAGGGCGCATCTTTTTGTCAAAACAGAATCTGATTCTGAGCTTTTTTAGTTTTGGACCCAACACTACTACTGAAAATTAGGGCTTTCCACATAAGTGGGATTTTTGAGTGAGCTGAGGCCTGGATTGATCTCCTCCCCAAAATCAAAGTTTATAGATCAAGATAAAATAATTTGGTTGGATAGAACTTTAGGAAAGTCAAACCCTAATCTGCTCTTAAACCAATACTGCAAAAATTCAGCTCCAAATCCAAATCCGGCATCTTGACTTGGTAAGATCTAAATATTTTGTATTTCCATTTAAGGTTCTTAGTTAAGATGTATCATCATACCAAGATTGATGAAAATATTGAGGGAGATGATAACTTCCGAGCTTGGAAGTATAGGATCTCCCTAGTCTTGGAAGAAAATGAGTTGGACTCCTACATCAATGAGGAGGTTCCAGTTCCAGATAAAGATGAGGCTAAGGCCTCACATAAGAAGAATTTGTTTATGGAAAAGAGGATTATTGTTGATTCAATCAAGGATCACCTCATACCACATGTGTCCTCCCTCAAGACACCTAAATCTATGTTTGATGCCCTAACCAAACTGTTTGAAGGGAAGAACATAAACCGGAAGATGACTCTAAGGAACCAGTTGAAGAATGTAAAGATCTAGAATGAGGATACCATCTAGTCATACTTCACAAGGGTCTCCGAGATCGAAGAAAAACTTGAAGCAATAGATGAAGAAGTGGAGAATGCATAAATTGTGATGACAACCTTGAATGGTCTCCCAAAGTCATGGGATTATTTCATCCAAGGAATCTGTGCTAGGAAGAAGCTAATCAAGTTCAGTAGACTATGGGAAGAATGCTCACAAGAAGAAGCTCGAATAGCAGCTCGAGAATAAAATATGGGAAGTGAAAATCAAGCTCTCACAGTACACTCCAAGAAAGGAAGAAGGGAAAATCATCATCACCAAGGTAAGCATTCTCATTAGAAAGATAATTTTGTAAAAAGGGATCCATCCAAACTCAGATGTTATACATGTGATGAAAGAGGACACTTTGCTATAAATTGTCCCATGAATAAGAGTGGATCCAAGAAGAAGAAGAACTCCGAAAGAAGACATCATGCTCACACTGCTGAGGATGATGATCCTCCCAGGAAGAAAGTAAACCAAGAAAGTGAAGACTCTTCAAGTGATGAAGAATATGTTCTGATCTCTCCTCTCATGGGAACTGTCACTCATGGAAGCAAATATTGTCTTATTGATAGTGGGGCTTCCAAACACATGACAGGATTCGAGGAATCTTTTGAGAAACTATCCGAACATAATTCACCCCATAAGGTGAAACTTGGGGATGACTACCAATATCCCATAAAAGGTAGTGGTGAATCCTCCTACAAACTAGACTCTCGAATGTCTATGAAAATGAAGGATGTCTTGTTTGTACCAGGACTAAAGAAGAATCTTCTCTCCATATCGGAATTGGATGCAGAAGGCATGAGGGTTGCATTTGTAGATGGCCAAGTTCTCATGTGGCCAAGAGGAAAGACTATTGACGATGCAATAGTAATTGCAGAACAAGAAGGAGGATTATACAAATTGAAGGGCCATCCCGAACAAGCTTTGGTCCATGACATAGTAGAGACAAATGAACTTTGGCATAGAAGGCTTGCACATGTGCACTACAGAGCACTACCACTTGCAAGGAAAATTGTTGAAGGTCTTCCAGAAATTCAAGCAAAACATGAAGGAGTCTACAAAGGATGTGCGAAAGGAAAGAACACAAAGAAGACATTTTCAAGTAGCGAAAGCAAAGCAAAAAAAATCTTGGAAATCATTCACTCTGATGCATGTAGTCCAATGTCATATAGTTCTTTAAGCGAGTATGTATACTATGTTTCTTTTATTGATGATTTTTCTAGGAAGACATGGATATACTTTATGAAGAACAAAGATGAAGTTTTCATCAAGTTCAAGGAATTCAAAGCCTTGATCGAGAACCACACAGAAAAGAATATCAAGACCTTTCGATTAGATAATGGCAGAGAATTCACATCAAATGAATTCAAAGAGTTATGCAAATATTCAGGGATTAAGAGGGAGTTATCCACTCGATATAATCCAAAACAAAATGGGGTTGCAAAAAGGAAGAATAGAACTATCATGGAAGCTGCAAGAGCAATGCTTCATGATCAAGATCTTCCCATGCATATATGGGAAAAAGCTTCCAGAACAACGATGTATGTACAGAACTGTACTCCACACAGAGTACTCGAGAACAAGACACCTGAAGAAGTATTTTCCGGAAAGAAAAAAGAAGTCATCCATCTCAAAATATTCGGTTGTCCAGTATACATACACATTCCAAAAGAAAAGAGGACAAAGTTATATCCTTCAGGAAAGAAGGGTATATTTGTGGGATACTCTGAAAGCTCGAAGGCTTATAGAATATACTTCCCAGGATTCAAGAAGATCGACATCAGTAGGGATGTAACATTTGATGAAGACTCAGCTTACAACAAAGCCAGAAAAAAACCTGCTGAAGATCCTAAAGAATCAGAAGCACCCAAAATTCATGACACAACCATGAACGAAGAAACTCAAGAAGAAGATCGAGAATTTGAAGAACCTAAAGAACCTATAGATCCACCTCAGGAGAAAAATCCTCACAAGAGGAAACCTGCTTGGGTACGAGAAGCTATCCAAGGTGTGGAAAGATATGGGGCTCCAGAAGAGAATCACAGAGAAAGAAAGAGGACCAGGTCCTGCTCCGGGTATGTAGCCTTATTATGGGACTTTATCAATAAAGAACCTTCCAACTATGAAGAAGCTGCATAAAGGAAACAATGGAAGGGTGCTATGATCGAAGAGTATCAATCGATCATGAAGAATGATGTTTGGAATGTTGTCCTAAGAACAGAAGGGAAGTTTGTTGTAACTTCCAAATGGATCTACAAGATCAAGCATGTTGCAGATGGCGGCACAGAGAAATATAAAGCAAGATTCATGGCTCGTGGCTTCTCACAGAAAGAAGGAATAGATTATGAAGAAACCGTTGCACCTGTATCCATATACACTTCCATTAGATCAGTGCTTTCTCTAGCTATAGTAATGAAATGTAATATACACCAAATGGATGTCAAGACTGATTTCTTGAATGGTGTAGTGGAAGAGGAAGTGTATGTAGAGCATCCACTCGGTTTTGAGACACGTGACAGGGATTCTCATGTGTGTAGATTGAAGAAATCCCTATACGGTTTGAAATAGGAACCTAGGACATGGTACGGCATAATTGATGGCTTTCTATCTAGTTTGGGCTTTACCAAAAGTAAAGTAGATTCCAACCTTTACTACAAGGTTAAAGATGGTAACCCAGTGATACTCCTACTGTATGTAGATGATCTGTTTGTAACAGGTATGGATGGGTTGATTGTTGATACGAAGAGGAAGCTTGTTGTTGAGTTTGAAATGAAGGACTTGGGTATGATGCACTATTTTCTAGGCATGGAGGTGTGGCAGAATGTGGATGGAATCTCCCTCGAACAAGGGAAGTATGCAGTAGAGATCCTGAAGAGGTTCAGGATGATGGACTGCAAAGCCATGACCACACCTATGGCATCGAACCTAAAGCTATTGAGTGATGCTTCATCAGAAGTGGTTGATGCTACGATGTATCGTCAGATGATTGGGTACTTGATGTACTCGACGAACACGAGACCAGATAGTTACTTTGCTGTGAACGCCTTAAGCCAGTTCCTGACAAATTTGAGACATGTTCACTTGATTGCTACAAATCATATTCTGAAGTACCTGAGGGGTACAGTTGATTATGGGCTCAAGTATGAGGTGAATTAGAATATTAACCTAGAGGGTTATGTTGATTCAGATTGGGTAGGTAGTGCCATCGATAGGAAGAGCACTTTAGGGTGTTTCTTTAGTATGGGATCAGGTGTGATCTCTTGATTTAGCAAGAAGAAATTCTGTGTGGCACTAACTATAGCTAAAGCAGAGTATGTCGCAGTTTGTTCAACTAGTTATGAGGCAGTATGGCTAAGGAAGCTATTGTCTGATTTATTTGATCCCTAGTTGGATGCTACTTGTATACATTACGACAACTAGAGTTGTGTGAAGTTGTCGGAGAACCCAGTGTTCCATGACAACTCGAAGCATATTGAGATCAAGTACCACTATATCAAGGATATGGTGCAGAGAGGAGCAATGGAGCTCTAGTATGTTGCGACGGACGAACAAATAGCTGATGTGTTGACAAAGCCATTAGCCAGAGTGAAGTTTGAGTACTTTAGGGAGAAGCTTGGTGTTCTCCAGATCGAGGTTCCCTCCAAAGGGAAGTGATGAGTCTGTGAGCCATTCTGACATGGTGAGAGGATTGGTTCCTTCCATGGTCAGAAGTAAGGGCTGAGCCATTCTATCATGGTGAGAGGATTGGTTCCTTCCATGTCATATATGATTGCTAAGCCATTCTTATCTGACTATAGTATTGGTTCCTAGATGATTAGATATAAACACTGAATGCCATTCTTGGAATGGAGGCACCTGGTTAGTTACCAGGAAAGCTCATTATGGGATTGAGGGCCATTCTGATGTGACTGTAGGATTGGTTCCTACATGATCAAATGTGAGTGCAGATCCATTCTGAGGTGATTATAGGATTGGTTCCTACAATGATCATATGTAAGTGCAGAGCCATTTTGAGGTGATTGTAGGATTTTTTCCTACAATGATTAGATGTAAGTGTAGATCCCTTTCAGCATGGAGGATTGGTTCCTCGCATGTTTGAATGTAAGTGCTTTGCCTTTCTGACATTGGTTGTTAGATGTGAGTGATGGGCCTTTCTGACAGGGTTGTGGGATGTGTTCCCACATGGTCAGATGTGAGTGTTGGACGTGCCTTTCTGATATGATTATAGGATTGGTTCCTACATGATAAGATATAAGTGTTGGGTGGGCCATTCTGACTTAGGGTCAGATATAAGTGTTGGAAAAGACCTACATGGAGGCTAGGCCTACAACCAGCATGAAAAAGGGATGGATCTGTAGAACTTTCATTAGAGCAATTTTGGGGTCTAAAATGGGCCTCCTAAGGAAAATAATAAAATAATAGTTAAAATAATAAAATAATATTGATTAATTTTGGAGGAAGAAAGAAAAAAACTACTTTTTGTGTTCATATTTTCGACATTTCTCCCTGTGTTTTTACTCAAATTTCGATTGAGAGAGCTCGTTGGATGTGAAATTTGATTCCGCATCCAACGTGTACCCACACTGCATACTTTTGATGGACCCCGCTACCCAAAAAACAAGAAATACCTGAAAAAATGTGATGATGACATCATCATCACATTTTTTTAGGTACTTCTTGTTTTTGGGGTAGCAGGGTCCATCAAAAGTATGCAGTGTGGGTACTTGTTGGATGTAGAATCAAATTCCACATCCAACAAGCTCTCCCGATCAAAATTTGAGTAAAAACACAATGAGATATGTCAAAAATATGAACAAAAAAAGTAGTTTTTTTTAATGACAAATATGTCAATTCAACCATTATGGTTGACTTATTTTATTGAAATTCTATTGGTTCTTGAATTCCAACTCACAAAAACGTATTTTGGCATGTTTTCTTATAAGGCCCATTTTAGACCCCAAATTTCCTCTAATGGTATGACGAGAAGAATCAAGAGATAGCACCCGTGATGATGATCCAGCAGAGATGTTCCAGAACCAGAGATGATCTAGATCAAGTGATGATACAGATCCAGTGATGATTATCCAGATCGAGTGATGATCGAGATCCATATGAAGATGACTTGAAGATGACGAGGACTCGGTGATGATCCAAATGATACTGAGAAGAAGACTTGTGCTGATAAATTATGTTGATAGAATACATTCCTAGTTAAGAGGGGGTGTTGATGTAATTGTAACTTCGGAATGTATTCACTTGTATTTCTTATGTATTGTACCCTGATGTTTATTTCGGGAAGTGTTTGTAATGTAACTGAGTCATGCCATGCCCCGATGTTCCAATTGGGAGTTTCTATAATGTAAACAAGTCATGTCAAGTTAATGTGGGTAACCCTCCTATTGTTCAAGGGTTAAAGTCCCTGCAGTTTCGGGGCCCTAGGGTTGTTAGACTCACCTAGTGAAGTCGGCCATAGTGATTCATTTTCAAGTCAGGAATTAGTATAAATAGAGATTGAGTCTCTCTATTTAACACACACTCACTCACACTCAGTTGTAGTGAAGAGCTGAGGGAGAAGAAGTTACTGGGGCTAGAAATAAAGAGACTACTGCTGTCAGGAGATCATCTTACTGTTTTGGGGTTTTACTATTGGTGCTAGTTCTATCTCTAAATAAGTTGAGGGGTTTTCTCCATTTATGGTTTCCCCAAGGAAAAACACTGTGTTCATTATCTCTTGTGTTTGATTGATGTTCTTGTTATTCTCTCAGTTAAAGATCCTAATATAATGCTAGCTTAAATGTTAAAAATATAACACTTACCAGCTAAATTTTACACTAATTTTTTCCAAACGTTTACACTAATTTTACACTAATACATAGGAATGTGCCCAAAAATTTACACTAATCCTAAAATAACAAAGTCAATGGGAGTGCAGTAAAAAAGAGTGCACTCGTCACAGGGAAGGGATATGAACTCTTTCTCATGACATGGGATAGGAAAAGATAGTCTGATTGGGACACTAAAACAAAATATGTATATGACCTAGCTTAGTTGGAAATATGCTTGTGTGGCAATGCTAACTCCATCTTCACTTCCTACTGGAAATACACACATCCACAATCATGTTTGTATGCATCTACAAGATCTCTTCCACATTTACCCCTAAATATTATTTTGAGGCAGAGCTGACTATAATGTTAATAAACAAAATGCTCATACTTTATCCAAATTATGTCATATATTAGGTATGAACACAAGTTGTTTTGACCCACCAAATTCAAGCATATCCATGTAATTTTGCATACATATAAAAACACCCTTTAACACATAAGAGAACTGGTTTTAATCCTACTAGAAATACACCCAAATATAGAAATACCCCTTTATGGGCATGCCTTACCAGCCAGTAACCTTGTGGTTTATTATGGGCATGCCTTACCAACCAAATTTCACACTAATTGTGCCCAAAATTTTACATTAATTTTTTACTAATTTTACACTAATACATATGAATGTGCCCAAAACTTTACACTAATCCTAAAATTACAAATTCAATACGAGTGCAATCAATATGAGTGGACTAATCATAGGGAGGGAATATGAAGTCTTTCCAATGATAGGTGATAGAAAAATATAGTCTACTATGACACTAAAAATAATTGTGTATATGACCTAACTTCGTTGGAAATATGCTTGTGTGACAATGTTAAGTCCATATTCACTTCCTACTTGAAATACACATAACAACAATTGTGTTTGTATGCACTTGCAAGCTATCACCCACATTTGTCCCATGAATATTATTTTGAGTCAGAGCTGACTTAAATGTTAAGAAATAGGATCCTCATACTTGATCCAACTTTTGTCATACATTAGGTATGAACACAAGTTATTTTGACCCACAAAATTCAAGCATATCCATGTAATTCTGAATACACAGAAAAACACCCTTTAACACATAGGAGAATTGGTTTTAAATCTTCTAGAAATACACCCAGATCTGGAGATACCCCTTTATGGGCATGCCTTAACAGCTAGTAAGATTGTGGTTTATTATGGGCATGCCTTAGTAGCCAAATTTTAGACTAATTGTGCCCAAACGTTTACACTAATTTTACACTAATACATAGGAATGTTCCCAAAACTTTACACTAATCCTAAAATAACAAAGTTAATTTGAGTGCAATCAATAGGAGTGCACTGATCATAGGGAAGGTATATGAAGTCTTTCTCATGACAGGGGATAGAACAAGAAGTTGTAACTAGGACACTAAAACTAATTGTGTATATGACCTAGCTTCATTGCAGATATGCTTGTGTGACAACGATAAGTCCATTTTCACTTATGACTGGAAATACACACAACAACAATCGTGTTTGTATTCATCTGCAAGCTCTTATCCACACTTTTTTCCTGAATATTATTTTGAGGTAAAGATGATTGGAATGTTAAGAAACAAGCTTCTCATACTTGATCCAACTTCTGTCGTACATTAGGTCTGAACAAAAGGTTGTTTTGAACCACAAAATTCAAGCATATCCATATAATTTTGAATCCACAAAAAACACCCTTTAACACATACGAGATCTGGTTTTAAAGCTACTAGAAATACGCCCAGTTCTAGAAATACCCCTTTATGGGCATGCCTTACTAGACAAATTTTACACTATTTTTTCCCAAAATGTTACACTAAGTTTACACTAATACATAGGAATGTTCCCAAAACTTTATACTAATCCTAAAATAACAAAGTCTATAGGAGTGCAGTCAAAAGGAGAGCACTCATCATAGGGAAAGGATATGAAGTCCTTCTCATGACAAAGGATAGGATAAGATAGTGTAATTAGGACACTAAAACTAATTGTGTATTTTACCTAGCTTCGTTGGAAATATGTGTGTGTGACAATGTTAACGCCATCTTCACTTTCTACTAGAAATACAAACAACATCAATCGTGTTTGTAGTCATCTGCAAGATCTCATCCACATTTGTCCCTTGAATATTAGTTTGAGGCAGAGCTGATTGGAATGTTAAGAGATAGGCTTCTCATACTTGATCCAACTTCTTCCATACATTTGGTCTGAACACAAGTTGTTTTGAGCCCCAAAATTCAAGCATATCCATGTAATTATGAATACATAGAAAAAACCCTTTAACACATAGGCGAATTGGTTTTAAAGCTACTAGAACTAGACCCATATCCGAAAATATCCCTTTATGGGAATGCCTTATAAGCCAGTAACCTTTTGGTTGATTATGGGAATGCCTTACAAGACATATTTTATGCTAATTGTGACCAACATTTTACAGTAATACATAGGAATGTGCCAAAAATTTTACACAATCCTAAAATAATAAAGTCAACAGGAGTGCATTCAATAGGAGTACACTCATCATAGGGAAGACATATGAAGTATTTCTCATTACAGGGGATAGGACATGATAGTGTAAGTAGGACACTAAAAATAATTGTGTATTTGACCTAGCTTCATTGGAAATATGCTTGTATGACAATGCTAACTACATATTCACTTCCTACTGGAAATACACACAATAACAATCGTGTTTCTATTCATTTTCAAGCTCTCATCCACACTTGTCCCCTAAATATTATATTTCATGAAACATATTTTACAAGTTACTACAAAAAATATACTTACCCTCATAAGTCATCCAAGACACCATGTCGAACCTTTAATATAGCTAGTATTATGCCTTAATTACTAATTTTTCAAAATGTAATATTGCAAGCTGCTCCAAATACATTGTACATTATAAGGCTCGTGAGGTAATATTTAATTGCAAATGTTAAGTTAATTCACACCATGCATAATTAATATTGTATCACATTATATTGGAATTCTTGCACCATTATGTGAAATGGTGAACCTACATGTCACTATTCAACTAAAGGTTTTGTGCCATGTGATGGTTGTTTTCACTACAACATCGAAACATTTTCATATTATATTAATATTCATGGCCTCACAAGTATTCCAAATTCTTCGACACTAGTCACAAATTTTGGAGTTTCTTATACATAATTAGAAAATTGAATTGGATATTATATGAATCCACCTAAATTGTAATTTTCCATTGTCGGAGTGGCACAAGTAAAAATCACCAAATAAATGACCAATTGTTACGTGGACATTTTTAGTTTAAATCTTATCCCATGACCAAATTGGTAATTTTTAGTTTAGTTTCTATCCCATGACCAAATTGGTCATTTATCTTGGTCATTTTTAGTTTAGTTATTATCCCATGACCAAATTGGTCATTTATCTTGGTCATTTTTAGTTTAGTTCTCATCCCATGACCAAATTGGTCCTTTATCTTGGTCATTTTTAGTTTAGTTCTCATCCCATGACCAAATTGGTCATTTATCTTGGTCATTTTTAGTTAGCTGACTTAAAATTTCTCAAGTTTGGTCATTTATCCCTTGAAAAAACCATGATGATCAATTTTTTTGGTCACCTCGTCAGTTATCTCTCATTTTGTGCTAGTGTATAGAGAGAATAGATAATGTGTTTGTACTTCGCATATATAACTTCGGGGTTAGGAATAAAGGGTTATTATGGCTCGAATATAGGGGTTTTGAGAGTTATACATTATAGGGTTAACATGTTGTAGGATTTATTGTTTATATTATGGGTTATAGTTGATATATGTTATTATAATTAAATATTAGTTGTTATATGCTTTATATTAGGAGTACTTGGGTTGTGCATGATAATGGTTATAAGGGATAGCAATTATAGGGTCAAATGGCTTAGGGAAAACATGGGTTTGTGATCCTATGTGTTAAGAGTGATATTTGATAATGGTTGTAGGGTTTATGTTTTTTAGCCCACAAGTGTTTCTATTTATCGGGGTTATGCATTAATAGTTAGAGGCTTTAAGGATTACAGATAAGTAGTGCTAAGCTTTAAAAATTATATGTATTACAGGTTATAGATGTTTATATAAGTTATATAAGAGGTTATAATTGTTAGGGGATAATATATGATTTAAAGATTAGAAATTACATGCAAACTATGTGAGTTAGGTGTTAATGATTATAACATTTTGATTTATAAATTTATTGTTAATTATAGTGTTTAAAGTTATAGCATTAGATGTAATGGAATATAAATGTTAAGGGTTGATATGTGAAAGGGGTAAATGTTATATGTGATGATGATAATGATGATGTTCACTCTGTTGACGATGATAGCCATGAAGACAAGGAAGATGATATTCATGTTGTCTATGACAATGATGATGATTTCGTTATCAACATCATCATTTATTTTTGTATTATGAGACTTTGAACTACTTGGAATCATTCATTGCCATCTCTTTCTCAACCCTTTAGGTGTGTGCATCTTGAGTGGACACAATGAAGCCCTCTTAGTGCATCTTGAGTGGACACAATTGTCCATGAGTCTTAGAGATAAATGTTATGGCTCAATACCTTAGATTTAAACCTCTACCTATGGAATGATGACATTTTTGTAAAATTCATTTAACAAAAATAAATAAACAAAACCTAGAATAAAAATCATTTAACAAAAATAAATAAATACACTTTTTTTAAAATATTAAATATAAAAATAAAAAAATAAACCTATTAATTAAAAAAATGAAAAATGAAAAAAAAACATGGTGACATACTGTACCTCACTCTCTCATTGTGAATTGAGTTGAACTCTGCCCCCCATCTTCGTCGAGTGGACTGTGAAATCTACCTCTCATCGTTGAGCGAACTGTACTCGACTCTACCTCACGTCGAGTGGACTATGAACTCTACCTCTCATCGTTGAGAAAAATTTAGACTCCAATTCCTTTGGGTTCTGAACTGTGGACTATGACTCCTTTGGGTAGGAACTGAAGCTGCTGCAATCTATCAAGCCAGGCACATAATTCCTCCTAAATCGGTGATTTTATGTCATATCTAACATATCTCTCATTTTACTCATATTTGTTTAGGGTTTGGGGGTTACAAAATAGGTTCAAGGTTTGAGTCATTGTGTTTTCCTAGGGTTCGCGTCACTCAGGCTTGATTCTCTTTCTCCCACGCCAGGTTTCAAATATCCAAACAATGCAAGAGTTCTAATTCTTTCCGAGTTGGGAGGAAATTTGGAGCAAGAATCCAATACATGTTCCAAATCGTTCACCTGGGTCAAAAGATACCAATGTTTTCATAATTCACAACTCTCATGCTAGGTCAAGTTACCATGGGGAAATCCCCGCATAAACCCACTATCAGGTCTTGTCAAGAAGCTATTCATTTTGCAAGCCCTCGACAACAATCATTTTAATTGTGTATGAATTCCTTGTTTTTGTGTGTGTGATGTAATCTTCGCTTTCATTAGACTACAAAATTTCTTGGTAA
This sequence comes from Pseudotsuga menziesii, assembly GCA_001517045.1. NCBI lineage: Eukaryota > Viridiplantae > Streptophyta > Pinopsida > Pinales > Pinaceae > Pseudotsuga > Pseudotsuga menziesii. Next base: position 82,187 of record LPNX010682701.1, on the reverse strand, counting down.
GAAAACAATCAGTCAACAAGTAGCATTTCGGTGTAGGAATTCAAAGGTTGGGGATTCAAGTGTCCACCATGAACATTCCTTATGTTCCTTTGGTACGAATTTTTCCGAAATGCAGAGCATCCAAATAAAATGTTTTCTTCATGCAGCTCTGGATTTGCTAAGACTCCCTCTTAGACTAGATTTTATATTAACTACATTAGAAAATTCCCCTATCATTGCAGCAAGTAGTGCATATAGTAGAGTTTTCTGAGCCTTTGCTGCGATATTTGAAAATATCAATTCATTCAAACATAAACTATGAGTATGAGTAGTCTCTTTCATTCGCTATATGATTTTTCACTCAAACATAATGAGTAAATATTTCAATCACTGTATAATATCTCAAGAAATATGGTGATGGCCAATTTCATTGTTGGAGAATTCAATTTTCCTAGATTTAATACTAGTTCCAACCTTTGCTTCCATGTCTACTTCGTGATTTATATTCCTAAATATATTGAATACTTTAAATTGAATAAATGTTTTTGCAATTCGTTGAATTCGTTGAACAATTATTTTTAATGCCAAATTGTTGAATTCTGTGTTTGAGTTGTGGGCTTTGATGAATGTACAAATTTCTTGCTGGTTGTGGGAGAGAAGGTTGAAATAAAGGAGTACTGGATTTAGTTTTCTTATCTTCTATTGAAAATGATTTACCACTTCCTTCAATGGTATGCAATGCTTGATGATGGATGTGTCATAACTTTTAAATCATTGTAACTACAAGCAAAAAAATAAATAAAATCTTTGAACAAATAAATAGATTCTGCTTGAATTATGATGGAATGGATTTGGACATATTTACCATCTTGGGTTTCTGAGGAGTTCCTAGATTCACTTCTTCAATTTATTAAATTTGCAATCTAAAAACAGGATTTATTGTTGCCTCATTTGAATCAAAACAATTATAAAGCCTTGAGACATTCCCTTTGGATGGTATCATTAACCCTAAAATAGGATACATGCCAATTTCTAATGTCTAGGTGTACCGAGGTCAGATTTTGTCACCCTATAAAGGGTTTGGGACCAAAATTTGATGGCTTGGTCCCGAAATGAAACACTCTTTTGACACACAAGCCATGAACTAGGATCCAAACTAGAAGATAGACCCTCCAAGTGAAAAGTTTGTCTTGATAGTGGGATCTAGACCCATTCTAATATTTGGCACACCAAAGAAAGGCCTCCTCACCCAAGACATGTTTGAGGCCAAAATTTCAATTTCTTATGCCCTAAAATAACTACTTGTTATGCACATGATAGATAAATGAATACTTGGACCACAAGACAATCCCACCAAAAGGAATATTTGGCATGTGAGTGGGATGTGAGACTAATTCAGATATTTGGTAAACTAGGGAAGGTTCTTCTTTCTCCAAACATGCGTTGATGACAAAAATAAATAGATTGAAAACTGAAGTGTCTATTTATAAAGCATATGGTACATGAATGCAGAACCAAACTATGACATAGGTACATCCTTTGTATGCAATCATTGGTCCACAAGTAGGATGCATGCCTAAGTTTGAGGTTTTATGCATTGAGGATCCTCACCCAATACATGCTTTAGGGACATGTACATGACCCTTAACCATGATATAGGTCCTTTGAAGGGAATTTTTGGTCTAAGGTTGGGATACAAGTTGATTTCATGGTTAATGACACTAGGAAGGATATCCTTAGTCAAGGCATGATTCAAAGTTGAATTCTAATGTAATGGCATTGTTTTCCAATACATGCTTCTTGGTTAATTTCCATATGATTAGAATCCAATTCTTCTTAGAGGACATGGTATGGACTCAATACCCGAGGGATTAAGTCCTACATGTTGCTTTCAGGGCTCATGGTTTATTAATAGGGGCCCATAACACAAGACATGCACTCTAGCATAAATATTTGTCCCGCAAGTGGGATACAAATGCAATTGAAAGGTTTGTCACATGAAGAGTAGTCTCCTAACCCAATACATTATTCAATGCCAAAAATAAGCAATTTCTAACCCAATTTGACCTTAGGAGCGATCTAGAGGACCACATAATCACATCATCTGCGTGGACCCTTCCTTATACAATGATGATGAACTTTCAGGTTATATGGAACACTTGTAAATTTGAGAAAGAAATCGTTGGTTGTACCCCACCTTGATTTATTTACTTATTTTGTTTATTGGTCTTATGGTACCTTTCCTATGACTTGTGGTAAATAGGGTCATCTACCCACCTTGAGTTATTTTTTTATTTTATACTTCCTTTGATGTTTTGGACTTATTGGTACTTTGGTTGTTTGTCCACTTTGCGTGATTCTTTTATTTTTATTTTTTTGTTTATTTTATGTGACTTTATTTATTTTTTATATTTTATTTTATTTTACTTTATTTTTGTTTAAAGGTGGCCACTTCCTAATTTGATGGAAACCCAACTTTATTTTTTTTATTTTTTACTTTGACCTTTCTAGATGTTCTTATTCATATATATTAAGGACTTCTTCTTTTATTTTATCACAATATTTCCATCTCAAATTTGATGATGTCAAGGAGTTCCAAGTTTGTTGCTGCATCTCGCTCACTTCGGGATTCCACTTGTTCAATATTTTTTTATCAGATATAAAGTTTAATTTTTTTTGCTTGAGACAAGGTTGTAAACTTCCAGCTCTAATCTATCCAAGTCATTTCACCTGCTGAGGACGTGTTAAATTCATATTTTTTTATGCACCCAATTTGCTCCTTCTGTGCTAACCATGGAACCTAGAATACTTGACATAAGTTTTTATGGACAGATATATTGTTTGCAAGGTTCAATCTGCCTTCTTGATATTTGATCTGACTTCTCTAAGCTCACTCCTTCTATGTTGAGAACTGGTCTTCTATGTTTTGGGTTTGATCTTTTATTCATGAGCTCCGATCTCTTTTACTTTTGCTAGACTCTAAACCTATGACCCTAAGACTTAGTTACTTGCTGGTTGTATTTATTTTTTATACCGTGAGGTTTGGAAGAATTTTTTCGTGGAGGCCCTGATCCTTGGGATATGAACAGAAACTTATGGTGATCAACCAATTTGTATTAGATCCAATCTGAGTATGTCTTTGAGGTCATAGTTGTTGAAATATCCTCTCTATACACTAAATCTGATCCAATTTACTGAGACTTTTTTTAGTTGTTTGATTTTACACTGAGACCTCATTAAGGTTTGTTCATCTGTATTAAGTCTCATCAGTTTTTTCTAGGTTCTGTGTTTGATTATTTATTTTACTAAATTTATTGACCAGACCTCTTGTCTTGAGTCTTGGTACTTCTTATATGTTTTACGACTATCTTTGACCACCCCTGTTTGACTCATCCTAGTCATCTCTCTCTCTCAGGTTTGTACTAACCCTTTATTAGGGTCACTTAAATCCTAGTGTTAACTGACCTCTAAGAGGTTCCCTCTTTTCTGAAAGTAACTCTTCTGAGTATTTTAAAGGAATGGTTTCACACACATGTAAATTTCCTCACCTATCTCTTCTACTGCTAAATAAACAAATTGTTTATTTTATTTTTTTATTACACGTTACTAAAGATTACTTTAACACAATGACCTAACTAGTAGTGTTAAAGGACTGAAGATTACTTTAACATAATGACCTAACTGGTAGTGTTAAAAGGGAAAGTTGAAAGAGATGAAAATTGTGTTTTATTACTGTTTAGTTTCAATACTAGTTTATTAAATAAAAATTTTGAATTAAACTATATTGATTTTTTATTATTCTGCATAAAACCCTAACTCTATCGAAAACTTAATATATATGACTTTTTTTTCATCCATAAATCCATAGATCATGATAAATTCCCTAGGGAACAAGTTTTCCATGATTAACATATGGGGTAGATGTTGAGCTTTAGGTCACCAAGGATGTTCCTCTAGGAATATGGTAAGCTTCAAATCTTAAAAATAGGGTTTTAAGATAACAACATTGTTTGTATGGTTGGATAATTATGCATAGGGCCTCATAGCATGACATAATCCTCCTAAAATATTTTTCAACCAATGAATGCCATTTGGGACCCATGGTATGCCTTTAATTCTAATTTCATAATTTGTTAGGATTAGTATAGATGGTTCGTTTCTCCTTGCAGTAGTATATATGGTTCGTTTCTCCTACATGGAAATTTGTTGGCTAATATTTCTCCTTGGGGTTGCTTCTCTTTTTAAAATGTGGAGTGTCCACATTATATCACATTTCAAATTCTCTCTTAAATGGATTAAGTTTATCTTTTTTCTATTGGTAGGGCCATTTGGAAAACAAGCAAGGCCATTTGGAAAACAAGCAAATGATGCAAATATCTCAAGTTAAGTGCTAGTGAGGGTCAATTTTTTCCTTGGTGGATGATAATAACACACAATCATAGTACCATATGTCATGGTCTTGAGCCTAGCGACACCTTCTTCACGCCCAAGAGTTGACTTGGGCACCCGTGTGGGAAAGACGGTTTAGTTGGAAGACTTGGCAAGGGGAAACTTGGCTAAGTGGCAGGACGAAGTGGGGCGTGTGGACCAAGTAAGGGTGCACTCCCACAAACAAAGCTTTCGTTTGGTAAGCACGAAACCTTGGAAAATCGGCGGCTGGAAGCACACTTGAGCCTGAACACTCATTTATGGAAGACACCTAGGAGGATCATGGAGAACGACACCCATATATGAGGCATTCCTAGAAAGTGCACCTGGAAACCATGTGGACCATGCAAGAGTGGAACTTGTGGAAGTGCTCAACAAATAGACCATTGAACCGAGCACCCATAGAAGGTAGGAATGACACCACAACGTGGAGGAAATCAAGTGCACGTTGAGGAGAATGCAATGATGGATCACCCAACTCCTAGCCAATGAAGCCAACCATAATAACACATGAGGGGAAAGCGGATTGAGTGAATGAGTGTGCGTGTGGACCCTAAGCGAGCGTGTTCGCTAAGAGAGGGGGCGCACCCACCTTTCAAGGTCGCACTCACTCAAGAGGCACTGTAAAATGACTAAGGCATTTTTCAAGTCATCAAGCAAGTTTGGATTAGAAAGATTAGCAACCGCAGAGGCAGCAATAGTCACTTGGTAGCAGGCTAGTGAGTTAGGAACAAGGGTTTTTCGTGGAATGGTGTTGCAGTAGCGAGAAGGCACTACCTATGAAGGAGACCGACTTGTGACCTGTTCTTTAAACTCTTATATCTATGTATTTTGGTGTGTTATCTCAGTTGTGCACACACCGAGAGCTCTTACAATTTGGAAATTCCCATCTTATGTAATATGCTCTGTTTTAATCAAAGCTTGCGAGGCTTTGCAGTGTGGAAAACCCACCATTTTAAATTGTTGCGCATTTTCTTGTGTTGCTGGATAAGTTAATGTTATAACGAAAAACATGCTAAGTATAAAGTGAATAAGTTAAAAAGGTTTCCGCAACAGAGACATGTAGTCTACCGAAGAAGTGTTTGGGTTGGCCATGGCCCTAGAGTGCTCTCTGGGCAGTTCCGCACAGACTTAGTCAAGTGAAACTTAGTGTTACGACTTGGTTCCATGACAGATGGTATCAGAGTTGTGTTAGTAGCTAAGTGCAACGCTTAAGTTGACATTCTTGCTGGCACCATAGGTGCAAATTTCGAAAGGACATAGTAATTTTTTGGTTTTCATGGGAAGTGCAGGACAACAAGCCACCTTGGGAGAATTTTGCTAAGGTGCGCCCAATGTTAGGTTGTCAAAAGGAAGCCATGAATGAAGAGGCACATTTGCTGAAGAGAGAGATCCTTTGGAGACTCTCATGGAGGTCGTTTGTTGGACACTTCCCCTGCAAACGAAGTTGAATACAGGAGGTTTTATGGCACAAGTGTTGTGACACTTAGGTGCTCTTCTGGTTAGAAAAGAGTTCCATAGAGCACCTTGGAAAAGCGCTCAAGAGGTTCATGGAGAGTGATCCATCATAGCACGTTTGGCAGAGACATGCTACAGCACAACAGATGGTGTGCTAAGGGGAAGGGAATCTGTAGGAAAAGCGCACCCCGGAATTAGTGCTCCACAGAAAGTTGATGGTCTGTTGAAGGAAGAGGCGCCCTCCATGGCAAGGAGCGCCCAGAACAGAAGGTGCACACCCACAGTAGCGTGCACTGTAGGGAGTGAGGGAATACATAGGAAGAGGTGTGCTCAGCAACACATAGTTGAATAAAGAAGATCCATGTGCTCTGCCGTAAGAGGCGTGCTCAATAGGCAGAGTTGCTACGTTGGATAGAGGAGCGTTTTGGAGGCATAACAAAGGTGTGTGCTCCGTAGTAGTGCACACCACGGGAATAGTGAGTGTCTCGAAAGAATGCACTCAGGGTGAGCTCCCACATGAGCACCCGTTGCAACATGTCTGGCAGTGTGTTCGACAGAGTAGTGTGTAGATAGGTGCGTCCACAGCACATTGAAGCATTCGCATAGGGAGCGCTTCGGGAAGCTAAACAGAGCACTCATTCTATCGCTTGGTATATATTCTCATTGGTAGATGACATATGGAAAGACGCATGCTCTTAAGAGATTCCATGAGATTTAGACTTGGAGGGTGTGATCAAGAAGAATGCATGTCCATAAGCACATGCGTCAACAGTTGGGAATGTCCATGAAGAATACGCACTTGGAATAGTGCATGCCATAGAGAAGGAACACGTCATGAAGGGAAATACTTGGACACAACGCATGACACATGTATGTAGAAGAGCACCCATAGTTAGTAGCAACAGCACACGACACACCCAGCAGACGGAGTGCTCAACTGAACATGTCCACAACAAAATCACTTGGAGTGCATGTGCTCCATAGGAGTGCTCAGAGAATGAGCTCCTCCACAAAACAAAGTGTACTCAAGAGGAGAGACCACAGCAAAACTAGGCATCCATGAAAGCACATCTGCAGCGGTCTACTCACAGCAGAGCGCAACGAACAGTGTTCCTGGTAGTTTGGCTTGGTGCCCTAAGTCGGTAAAGTGGTTAGCAAAGTGCTTTGACAAGGAAGGTGACACATTGTGGAATCATGCTTCAACTGAAAATTCAATGCTTGTCGGACAAGTGCACTTAGCAAAGCATCAACAAATGGATAAGCACCCATAAAAGGTGTGTTCAGGTGAATTTTTGTAGAACGATCGGTGGAAAGTGTGCTTAGTGTGCTAAGTGTGCTAAGAAGATATGAAGGTTGCTAAGAGAATGTTGGCGGCCAAGAGAGTGTGAAAAGATCAAGTGTGGTGTAGTGGCATCACACAAACTTAGCCACAACAAATTCAAAATGGATATGGCTCGAACGAGTTTATCATAGGCGTTAGCAGAAACATCCAAGTGTTTGCGAGAAATGGATGTTAGTTTTTCAACATTAAGCTAGCATTATTAGGAACTTTAACTAAGAGAATAACAAGCACAACAATCAAACACAAGAGACAATGTACACAGTGTTTTTCCTTGGGGAAACCATAAATGGAGAAAACCCCACAACTTCCTCAGAGATAGAATCAACACCAAAATAGAAAATCCCAAAACAGTAAGTGATCTCTCGACAGCAGTAACCTTCTTCTTATCTAGCCCCAGTGTCTTCTCCTTCCTCAACTATGTGCTACACTTGAGTGTGTATGTGATATGTGCTAAATAGAGAGTCCAACTCTCTATTTATACTAATCCCGGAATGACTAAAACCCTACTAGGGCCGACCTCTCTAGGAGAGTCTAATAACCCTAGTGCCCCGGAACTATGGGGACTTTAACCCTTAGACAATAGGAGGGTTACCCACAATGACTTGACATGACTTGTTTACATTATAGCTCCTCCCGATCGAAACATCGGGGCATGACAACATGAATAAATTACATAATAGATACATCCCAGAATAAACATCGGGTTACAAGACATAAGATACATAGATGAATACATTCTGAAGTTATAAATACATCAACACTCCCTCTTAACTAGGAAGGTATTCTTTTGACACAATTTTCAGCACTGGTATTCTTCTCTGCATCAACTAGATCATCTCGTCATCTTCATCTTCAAGTCTTCTTAGTCTTCAAGTCTTCAAGTCTTCTTCGTCTTCTTCATCTTCGAGTCTTCAAGTCATCTTCTTCTTCAAGTCTTCTTCATCATGGGATCTGCATCATCATGACTACTGGCTCATCACTGCTGGATCATCATCACATCTAGATCATCACTCGATCTGGATCGTCATCAAGTCTAGATCATCATCACATATGGATCTGTATCATCATCGAGTCTGGATCATCATCACAACTGGATCGTCACTTGATCTGGATCGTCATCAAGTCTGGATCAACACATCTGGATCACTTGATCTAGATCATCATCATATGCTATCTCATAATGGTGCTATCTCGATTCTTTTCGTCATAGGAAGTTCTACAGAGTCAATCCGGTAGGCCTACCCTTCATGTAGGTCTTCATCAGTAGTTATATATGACACTTAAGTTAGAATGGCCTTCCCATCTCTTACATCTGACCTCATCTTGTCAGAAAGGCATGCCTAGCACTCACATCTGACCTCATCTTGTCAGAAAGGCCCAGCACTCGCATCTGACCATGTGTAAACATATCGTGCCAGAATGGCTCAGCACTTATATCTGACCATGTGCAAGAACACCACATCGAAAAGGCTCTACACTTACATCCAACCTCATCCTATTAGAAAGGCACAACACTTACAGTCGACCATGCTCGAAAGCACCGCATTGAAAGGGCTCAACACTTGCAATCAGACCATGCTCGAAAGCAGCGCATCGAAAAGGGATATGCACTTACAATCCGACCATGCTCGAGAGCACTGCATCAGAAAGGGAATGCACTCACATCTAATCATGGAGGAACTAATACTACCATCATATTAGAATGGCCCCCAGTCCCAGACTAAGCTACCTGGTAACTGACCAGGCACCTCCATTCCTAGAATGGTAGTTTCCCTTACATCTGACCTACTCGCCAGAATGGCCAACACTCACATCTGACATGGGAGGAACCTAACCTTTAACCATGACAGAATGGTTAAGCCCTTACATCTGATCAAGTGGGAACACATCCCTCTATCACATCAGAATGGCTTCTCAGTCCTAGACTGAGTTTTCCTGGTAACTGACCAGGCACCTTCATTCCTAGAATGGTAGTAGCACTCATATCTGACATGGAAGGAACCTAAATCCTCTGACCATGACAGAATGGCTCAGCCCTTACATTTTACCATGGAAGGAACCAATCCTCTCACCATGTTAGAATGGATATGGGTCTCATCACTTTCCCTTGGAGGAAACCTTGATCTAGAGAACACCAAGCTTCTCCCTGAAGTACTCAAACTTCAGCCTAGCCAATGGCTTCAACAATACATCATCTATCTATTCCTCTATCGCAACATACTGGAGCTTCACTACTCCCCTATGCACCATATCCATGATATAGTGATACTTGAACTCGATATGCTTCGACTTGTCATGGAACACTGGATTCTTTGACAACTTCACACAACTCTGGTTGTCACAATGTAGACAATTAGCATCCAACTGAAGATCAAATATATCAGACAGTAGCTTTCTCAGCCACCTCACAACTAGCTAAACAAGTTGTGACATACTCTGCTTCAGCTGTACTTAGTGCCACGTAGGATTTCTTCCTGCTAAACTAAGAGATCACACCTAATCCCATACTGAAGCAACATCTTGAAGTGTTCTTCCTATCGATGGCACTACCTGCCCAATCTGAATCAACATAAACGTCCAGGTTAATCTTATGATTCAACTCATGCTTGCGCCCATAATCAACTGTACCCCGCAGGTACCTCAGAATGTGCTTTGCAGCAATCAAGTGAACATTTCTCAGATTTGTTAAGAACTAGCTCAAGGTGTTCACATCAAAGAAAATGTTTGGTCTTGTGTTCATCAGGTACATCAAGGACCCAATCATCTGACGATACATCGTAGAATCAACCATAGAATCAACCGACTTTGATGAAGCATCACTCAATAGCTTCAGGTTCGATGCCATAGGTGTGGCCATGGCTTTGCAGTCCATCATTCGAAACCTCTTTAGGCTATCTACTACATACTTCCCTTGTCCAAGAAAGATTCCATATGCACTCTGCCCCACCTCCATGCCTAGGAAATAATGCATCATACCCAAGTCCTTCATCTTGCACTCAGCATCAATATTTCTCTTCGTATCAGCAATCAACCCATCCATACCTATCACAAATAGATCATATACATATAGTAGGAGCATCACTGGGTTGTCATCTTCAACCTTGTAGTAAAGGTTGGAATCTCCTCTACTTTTGGTAAATCCCAACCTGGATAGAAAGCTATCAATTCTGTCATACCAAGTATTGGGTGTCTGTTTCAAACCGTAAAGGGCTTTCTTCAATCTGCATACATGAGACTCTCTGTCATGTGTCTCAAAACCGAGTGGTTGTTCTACATACACTTCCTCTTCTACTACACCATTCAAGAAATAAATCTTGACATCCATCTGGTGTATCTTCCATTTCATCACTACAGCCAGAGCTAGTATTGATCTGATGGAAGTGTATCTGGCTATAGGGCCAAAGGTTTATTCATAATATATTCCTTCTTTCTGAGAGAACCCCCGAGCCACAAATCTTACCTTATACTTTTCAATGCTACCATCTGTAGCATGCTTCATCTTGTAGATCCATTTGGAAGTTACAACTGACTTCCCTTCTAGTCTTGGGACAACATCCCAAACATCATTCTTCATGATCGATTGGTACTCTTCGATCATAGCATCCTTCCATTCTTTCCATTCTGCCGCATCTTCATAACTGCAAGTTTCTTTATCAATGAAATCACATAGTAAAGCTACATACCCGAAGCAGGATCTGGTCCTCTTTCTTTCTCTGTAATTCTCTTCTGGAGCCCCATATATTTTTGCACCTTGGATAATTTCATGTCCCCAAGCAAGTTTCCTCTTATGAGGATTCTTCTCCAGAGGTGGATCTACAGGTCTTTGTGGTTCTTCAAATTCTCGATCTTCTTCTTGAGTTTCTTCGTTCATGGTTGTATCATGAATTCTGGGTGCGTCTACTTCTTCAAGTTCTTCAGCAGGTCTCTTTCTGGATTTTTCATAAGCTATGTCTTCATCAAATGTCACATCCCTACTGATTTCAATCTTCTTGTATCCTAGGAAATAGATTCTGTAAGCCTTCGAGCTTTCAGAGTATCCCACAAATATACCCTTCTTTCCTGAAGGATCTAATTTTGTTTTCTTCTCTTTTGGAATGTGTATGTATACAAGAAAGTTGAATATTCTGAGATGGCTGGCTTCTAGTTTCTTGCTGGAGAAGACTTCTTCAAGAGTCTTGTTCTCGAGTACTCTATGTGGAGTACGGTTCTGTACATACGCCGTTGTTCTGACAGCTTTTGCCCAAAGATGCATAGGAATATATTGATCATGAAGCATAGCTCTTGCAGCTTCCATGATAGTTTTGTTCTTCTGTTCTGCAATCCCATTCTGTTGTGGATTATAAGGAGTGGACAACTCCATATTAATCCCTGATTCTTTACATAGCTCTTTGAATTCATCCAAAGTGAATTCTCTGCCATTATCTGATAGAAAGGTATTGATCTTCTTTTCAGTGTGATTCTCGATCAAGGCTTTGAATTCCTTGAACTTGCTGAATACTTCGTCTTTGTTATTCATGAAGTAAACCCATTTCTTCCTAGAAAAGTCATCAATAAAAGAAACATAATATGCATACCCACTTAGTGAGCTTGATGACATAGGACCGCATAAATTGGAGTGGATGATTTCCAAGATTCCTTTTGCTTTGCTTTCGCTACTTGGAAATGTCTTCTTTGTGTTCTTTCCTTTCGCACATCCTTTGTAGACCCCATCATGTTTTGCCTGTATTTCTGGAAGACCTTCAATAGCTTTGCTTGCAAGAGGTAGTGCTCTGTAATGCACATGTGCAAGCCTTCTATGCCAAAGTTCACTTGGCTCTACTGTGTCATGGACCAAGGCTTGTTCTATATGGCCTTTCAATTTGTACAAACCTCCTTTTTGTTCACCAATCACTATTGTATCATCAATAGTCTTTCCTTTTGTCCACATGATGACTTGACCATCTATGAATGCAACCCTCATTCCTTTTGCATCCAATGTTGATATGGAGAGAATGTTCTTCTTGAGTTCTGGCACAAACAACACTTCCTTCATTGTTATAGACTTTCCAGATTCTAGCTTATACGAAGATTCCCCGCTACCTTTTATTGGATATTGGTAGTCATCTCCTAGCTTCACCTTGTGAGTTGATTCATGTTCTGAAAGTTTCACAAAGGATTCCTTGAATCCAGCCATATGTTTGGAAGCCCCACTGTCTATAAGCCAATCATCACTTCCATGAGTAATGTTTCCCATGAGAGCGGAGATCAAAACATATTCATCCTCGCTTGAAGAATCTTCACTTTCATATCTGGTTCTCTTTGATGAAGGTTCATCATCCTCTGTAGCATGAGCATGATGTCTTCTTTTGTTTCCCTTCTTCTTGTGAGAGCTACTTTTGTTCTTAGGACAATCTATAGCAAAGTGTCATTTTTCATCACATGTATAGTAAATGTACTTAGACCTATCTCTAGGATTTCTAGAGTTATTCCTATGATGAGAGTACTTACTTCTATGATGGCTGGATCTGGATTTCTTGGATTGTACTGTGAGAGATTAATCTTCACTTACCATCTTCTCTTCTTGAGTTGTTATCCGAGCTTCTTCTTGAGAACATTCTTCCCACAGTCTACTAAACTTGACTAACTTCTTTCTAGCATAGATCCCTTGAATGAAAGAGTCCCATGTCCTAGGGAGACCATTCAAGGTGGTCATCATAATTTCTGCATTTTCCACTTCTTCATCTACTGCTCCCAATTGTTCCTTGATCTGAGAAACCCTTGTGAAGTAAGACTGGATGGTCTCTGCATTCTGGATATTCACATTCTTCAATTGATTCCTGAGAGTCATCTTCCGGTTAATGTTCTTCCCTTCAAACAATTTGGTTAGGGCATCAAACATAGCTTTAGGTGTCTTGAGAGAGGACACCTGTGGGATAAGGTGATCCTTGATAGAATCAACAATGATCCTCTTTTCCATAACCAAATTCTTCTTATGTAAGGCCTTAGCCTCATCTCCCTCTGGAACTAGAACCTCCTTATGGATGTAGGAGTCCAACTCATTTTCTTTCAGGACTAGAGAGATCCTATACTTCCAGGCTCAGAAGTTATCAGCTCCCTCAAGCTTTTCATCAATCTTGGTATGATGAGACATCTTAACTGAGAACCTCAAATGGAAATACAAAATATTTAGATATTACCAAGTCAAGATGTTGGATCTGGATTTGGAGCTGAAATCCTGCAGTGCTGGATTAGGAGCAAATTAGGGTTTTGCTTTTCCAGAGTTCTGTCAACCCAAATGCCTTGAAATTTATCCCTAATTTTGATTTTGGGGAGGAGATCAATCCAGGCCTGGGCTCAGTGAAAAATTCCTCTTCTGTGAAAATCCCTAGTTTTCGGCAGCAGTGTTGGGTCCAAAACTAAAAAACCTCAGAATTGGATTATGCTTCGACAGAAAGATGCACCCTAAGGAGGAGAGTTATTCCACCTTACGTTTGCTGAAAATATATGGAGGAAGATCCACAAACTAGGAATCCCTAGTTCCCGCAGCTGCACAGTGTCTTGTTCTCAGGTTAGCTCTGATACCATGTTAGTTTTTCAACATTAAGCTAGCATTATTAGGATATTTAACTGAGAGAATAACAAGCACGGAAATAAAACACAAGAGACAATGAAAACAACGTTTTTCCTCGGGGAAACCATAAATGGAGAAAACCCCGCAACTTCCTCAGATATAGAATCAACACCAAAATAGAATAGCCCAAAACAGTAAGTGATCTCCGGAAAGCAGTAACCTTCTTCTTATCTAGCCCCAATGTCTTCTCCTTCCTCAACTATGCGCTACACTTGAGTGTGTATGTGATGTGTGCTAAATAGAGAGTCTAGCTCTCTATTTATACTAATCCCGGCATGACTAAAACCCTACTAGGGACAACCTCTCTAGGAGAGTCTAATAACCCTAGTGCCCCGAAACTACGGGGACTTTAACCCTTAGATAATAGGAGGGTTACCCACAATGACTTGACATGACTTGTTTACATTATAGCTCCTCCCAATCGGAACATTGGGGCATGACAACATGACTCAATTACATAATAGATACATCCCAGAATACACATCGGGTTACAAGACATAAGATACATAGATGAATACATTCTGAAGTTACAAATACATCAACAATGGATGGTTTGTTGTAGACGGTGTTCCAAGCGTAGGTTGAAGGTGGATTGAAGTGTGTTGCGATAGAAAATGAATACTTCTCCCACTATTCAGCAAAATAGTTAGTTGTGGAAGCACCTTGCAACGAGATTGGAAGGACGCCAACCATGATCGCAACAAATATTTAGAGAGGACACTTGGTGTAGACGGCTTAGAAGTTGGAAAGAACGGAGGTTTTAACAGGTTCGGTTGTGGAGATGACCAAGAACTTGGATTTTGGAGAAGGCACACTTCAGAAGCTTACTCAGTAGCCTGACGACCAAGATGACCAAGGCATACTTAGTATTGGAGATGGGAAAAATAGCGATGGTGATGCTCAATGGAGGTTTTTGTTAGAACGAAGTCAGTTTGAAGTGGAAAAGGATGTCAAAAGCAACGGAGTACTTTTGGTAGAAGAAACGAAGGATTGCAACAAGCATGATTCCAAGGGAATTGCAATACTTATCCTGCAAGACATGGTGGCTTTGGGAGAACGACAGAAATCTACAATTTTTGAAGTCATGGAGTTGATGGTGACTCTATGTAAGCTTGTGACGAGTCCACAAGGAAAATAGGTGCAACAAGGAATGAAAGTTGGAACAACGAGCTTGCTTATCCAAGAGAAGGATGATGACAAGACTCGGCCACTCTTTGATGGGGAATTGGAAGAAAAGGTTTCATGGGAATCCTTAGCGGCATTCGAGAAGGACATGATGCTTTCTCTTGGCAAGTTGAAATGTGATGGATGGAAACATCACTTTGGTTTTGATCCAAGTTGAGGATATGAATGAGATGGCTTGCTTCCCATGATTGAGGGAGTGAGACCAAAGGCACCTTGCGGAAGGTTTCCTTAGATAAATTTCAGTCAAATAGTGCGTAAGCACAAAGCCAGGGGCATTCAAGCAAATTTTCTAAGTAACTTACAGTTCAAACATGGTAGAAGAGGTTTTTCCAAAGGATTGGAAGTTTGTAGAGCATACCGAATCATAGAGGGAAACGTAGTTCAGAGATGACGAAGTTTGTTCCTTTGAGTTGGACGGATGGTTGGATTAGCTACCCAACTAGTATGGCTTTAGGGGCATGCATGGATGGAGGTTTTGATAGGCTAGCTTAGTACTTATGCATGACAAGGTGGCAGGAACAACAGATGAACCTTGAGAGACTCTTTGAGAGTCTCAGCTATGACAGATGGTTGCAGATCATTCTGAAACATCAGTCAGAGGCAACGGTTGCAGCAAGTTCCTAAGGATGGTAGTTACGTGGGAACGTTGTCGGGACAAAAACAAGTTTGAGTGGGGGAGGATGCCGTAGCCTTGAGCCTAGCGACACCCTCTCCATGCCTAAGAGGTGACTTGGGCACCCATGTGGGAAATATGGTTCGGTCGAAAGACTTGGCAGAGGGGGATTTGGCTAACTAATGGAACAAACTGGGGCATGTGGACCAAGTAAGGGTGCGCTCCCACAAACAAAGCCCATGTTTAGCAAGTGCAACACCTTGGAACATCAGTGGTTTGAATCACACTTGATCCCGAGTGCTCGTTGATGGAATACACCTTGGAGGATCATAGAGAATGACACCCAGAGATGAGGAATTCCTAGAGAGTGCACCTAGAAACCATGTGGAATGTGTAGGAGTGGAACTTGTAGAATCACTTAGTAAACAGATCGTTGAAACAAGTGCCCATATAAGGTAGACATGACACCACGACATGAAGTAAATCAAGTGCACGCTGAGGAGGACACAATGACAGAGTTCCCAACGCCTAACCAATGAAGACACCACCAAGAGCACATGAGGGGGAAGTGGAATAAGTGAATGAGTGTGCATGTGGACCCCGATCGAGCGTGTCCGGTAAGTGAGGGGGCGCTCCCACCTTTTAAGGTCGCACTCACTCAAGAGGCACTATAAAATGACTAAGGCAATTTTCAAGTCATCAATCAAGTTTGGCTAAGCAAGACCAGCAACCGTAGAGGCAACAACAATCGCTCAGTATCAGGATAGCAATTTAGCATCGAGGGTTTTCCATAGAATGGTGTTGCAGCAACAAGAAGACACTTCCTATGAAGGAACCTGGCTTGGGGCCTATTATTTAAACTTGTATCTCTATGTATTTTGGCGTGTTAGATCGGTTGTGTGCACACCAAGAGCTCTGTCGGTTTGGAAACTCCCATCTTATGTAATATGCTATGTTTTAATATAATATTTTGGGGCTCTGCAGTGTGGAAACCCCACCATTTTAAACTATTGTGCATTTTATTGTGTTGCTAGCTAAGTTAATGGTATAATAGAAAACATGCTAAGTATAAAGTGAATAATTTCAAAAATGTTTCCACAATAGAGAGGCGTAGTCTGCCGGAGAAGCATCTGGGTTGGCCACACCCCCAGCGCACTCTCCAAGAAGTGCCGCATAGACTTAGTCGAGTGCAATTTAGCGTTGCGACTTGGTCCCATGACACCATATGCTCAAGTTACTCATTTATTTCAAATATGTGTGAAGAAGATAGCTCTAGTAGACATTTCTAGTCATTGTTTAGTGGTGAAGTGGTCTATTGTAGCAACATGTTGAGAATGAAAGCAAACAACACCTACATTAGTCCCATTGCTATGATTACATCAGCTATTGTTTGAGAGCAGTCATGGATCACTTATAGACTTGATATTTTTTCTTGCATCATTATTCCTATTAACTGAACATGGAATGCCACCAATTACTTCTACTCATCATTTCCAGGCATGTACACCATTTTCTAATTAAATATTCAGATCTGGTGCATTTCTTTAAAGTATTTTCCTAGTGTTAAGTTGTTGTGCTATGCAAGTTTAATATAATAACAAATGATGTACATTCCCACATGAGAACATGCAATGAAACCATTACACGCCATCCTCCTATGTTTCCAAACTAGTAAGTATCTACAACAGCTAGATAGCAAAGTGTTTAAACAATATTCAAGTATGATTGAGAAATCAATACATTTTCTGGCCACGTGGATGAATTTGTGGAATTATCCTTTAAGAATTGTCAACTTATAAACATTAATGGTCACCATTGGGATATCATCAAGAGGGATTCATATATAAATTCCTATTGTATAAAACAAATGAGCACCTAGTTTCTTGAACTTGACCAATTTGGTTGATTTTACCCCATGCCTCTGTTGTAGAACATTAACTATCCCTCCTTCAAGTGAATACTAATTTTCTTATATAAATCAAATAAATACCCCATGGGGAGTCTTGGGTGCCTTTGTTTTCTATTTATCCTTCTTCTGTCTAAGTTGTTTTAAAATCCCAACAAAAGTGATAGTGATGAGATAAAGGGCCAACCACCACCTTTGAATTACATGAATAACCTTTCTTTCCAACTACCTTTTCATCAACTTAAGTATCTAACACATACACATATAACACACACACATATAACTTGTAAATATCCCATGATGGTTGGTTTCCCTCTCCATCAAACTTGTTAGGTTGTTACTAGGTGACAACATGGAGTGTTATTTAGTATTTTTCTTACACTAGTTTTGTCAAATTATTAAATTCCACAATAGGGTGTATGCTAAAAGCTTGAAAAATGCAAATCCCACCTAAACGTTATCCTTTATTTTAATCTATATACTATGTTTCAATATTGTTTAGTTAATAGGGTATGATTGAGAAATCAATACATTTTCTAGCCATGTGGATGGATTTTTGGAATTATCCTTCAAGAATTGACCTTAGAAGGAGCTATTGCATATATTTGACCTTATTTGACCTTCCGTTTATTTTGCAGGTCAAATAAGAGGTAGTTATAAGGAGCTATTGCATATAAGAGGTTGTTATAAGGAGCTATTCAATATATTTGAACTTATTTGACTTTCCATCTCTTTTGCGGGTCAAATAAGAGGTAGTTGCAAGGAGATATTGCATATAAGAGGTAGTTACAAGGAGATATTGCATATAATAGGTAGTTACAAGGAGCTATTGCAATGTTGCATATATTTGACCTTATTTGACCTTCCATCTCTTTGGCAGGTCAAATAAGAGGTAGTTACAAGGAGCTATTGCATGGATGCATAGTTACCCCACACTGACATGATTTTATATAAAATTGGCATCCAATATGCTAGTTTAGATGTTATATTGCTCATACTCTAGATATCAGGTGTGCTTGACAGAATCAAAACTTAATTCTTTTACAAATTGTGTGCCAACAATTATAGGAATTAATGTATGAGATTTGTTTGTTTAGCATCAAACGCATTCCCATGGACGATATACCTCATCACACATATACCTCATCATGACTACATGAGCGTGTCGAGGATACCACTAATGCATAGAACCCTATTGAATTCCTTGGATACTTGTGGGCATAAAACATGCAAATGTGTCACAAACCCATGTTGGTGTAGGTAGACTTAAATCTCCTCCAAGAAAATTTGTGCACAAATTTGTGCCTTTGTGACAACTTCTACCACCTTCAAAAATATGTGTACTGGTAAGGTAACAAAGAAATACGATTATATAGGATTTTATTGGAAGAAAGTCAGTTCAACATCCATAAGACCTTACATTATTGTATATATATGTTTATTGGACTTACATCTTTAAGAATGTAAAAAATATATCAATGTTGATGTTGTTTGTGGTATTGCTAAATTGTCCAATAAAAGAAAGGATTTTACATACCACCATTCATATCTTAACACCCAAGGGTGTCTACCTCTATGGATTTTATAATAATATGACAAGACCCATGACATAATTTTCTAATGCAAGGAAATTAATTCACCTTAGAGCACCATATCATCACCCTGTTTTAGAATTGGGATCACCTTTACTGTTTTTTTATCCAGATCTTAAAGCATATTCCATTACTTTATCTCCACTTTTTCATATCCAAATATCAAATCATATTCCATGATAATTTAAAACTATGTCTCACATAGTTTAACAACATATAGGCTCAAAATTTTGATGATTTCTTCTTATATGAACTCAAGGCATTCAAAAATTATTTTTGGCCATTTTTTCCAATTTTAAACATGCAAGACAATTAAAGGAAAAATCCCTTACTAATTAGCATATGCATTTTCAAGCTTGGGGGAGAATTGCTAACTATGTATGATGATAGTGGAAAATGCATGCCTTAATGCCTTGTAATTTTCAAATATGAATTATGAATACCCAATAAGGTTCTATTTGAAATTTTTTACCATGGTGCAGGTAGAACCAAACATGTATTTGTCATATCTTTCTTCCTCGAGCGAGGGGAGCTCAGTAATACTAGATGAAAGTGATAAATCCAGTAGGTCTACAAGATTTATATAAACTAGATGTCAAAATATCAGAAGAAAATTCCATAAAAACCAGTGGATTTTTTTCTCATTGAAGGGGGGTCATGTTCCTATGATGATGAGACAACAAGAAACATCAAGATTTCCTTGAGGTACAAACATCTAGTGAAACAATGGGTACCTAAGGATCTTCCTCAACTAAACACATATTTGTTTGTGAACGAGAGGATATATCAAATTGTACCCTCACCATTACATGGTTCACTACAACAAATTTGACTTTTAAGCGGGGTTGTCTTCCACCTCCAAAAGTCACTTTTGGGGATGGTCTTTACAAAACCGCCCCTAATAGAACCAAGGCTAATTTTTTTGACTTTTAGGGGCAGTTTTGGAAGAGATCAAAACCACCCCNCCCCCCCCCCCCCCCCCGCTAAAAGTATTTATTACAAAACTTTGGTGGCATTTATAAACCCTCCTTGTAGGTACCTACGGAGGCAGTTCAAACCCCCCTAAAAGTATTTATTACAAAACTTTGGGGGAGGTTATAAACCCTCCTCATAGGTACCTATGGAGGCGGTTCAAAACCCACCCTAAAACTCTTTACAAGCCTTTGGGGGAAGTTATAAAACACCCTCATGGGTACCTATGGAGGTGGTTCGAAATCCCCCTAAAAATATTTACAAACCTTTGGGGGCGGTTATGAACCCCCCTCATATAAAATTACAGGGGGGGTTTTGACCCCCCCTCGTTGTAACATACAAGGGAATTTTTGAACCCCCATCATAGTGACATATGAAGTCAGTTTAGAACCCTCTGGGTAACCATAATAAATCATAATAAAATATATTTTATTAAAAATACCAATATTGCAATATCATTAGGGCACAAACTAATCAAACCTTCAACCTCCTACTTGTAAAGAAAACTGTCTTCCATTGATCTATAACCATTTAAAAATTGGAGAAATGGGAAATATTAACACCAATATTGCATCATTTGTAATTCTAAGAAAAGACTAATAATCCCAACATTGTTTTTGACTTGAGAGACCTAAGAAAGTAGTCTAAATGGCTCTGACCTTCTCTAGATATATGCTAACCACTTCAAATCCTATGTTGTAATCAAGATAATGTAGATGTGTGTTAGGAAATTCACATTTATACTCTTAAACATATAATTATGCATACAATTGACCTCAAGTTGGCATTTAAAATGAAGAATATTATGCCACCCAAGTAGACACTCAGTTTGCTTGATTATGATCATGCCACTATACAATACACAAATTAACAACAAATAAATGCATTTTGGAGCTATGTATATTTGAATCTTATGTTGTTTTATGACAAAACGTTGTATATTATTTTACCTTTTGTGTAGCGGGATTAAGCTAGGAAGAATAGGGGGACTGGTGCAATCAGCTATGGTAAGTTTATCGTTGCAGATATCTATTGTATAAGATGGTTTTCTTCACAAATATATCAAATACATAAATCTTGTTTGTCATTATTTCTATGCTACTATTATTTGTTGCTAGGAGGCTGGTTCATCCTTATTTCAATGACGAAACCCAATAAGGACATACATGCATCATATTTCTCATTAATTTTCAGCCAATAGATCCTCGAAGGGGTTATTGTCATGTGCAAGCATAAAATTATCAAACGGATTTCTCAATCTATAACAAATCTCAACCAAAACATGTGAAAATTGTGATCCTTCAAGATGTTCGAAATATCTAACATCCAAAGGCTTGCAAAATGCCTTGATCAAACCCAAGTAAAAAATATCTCCCTTGGACTATAATCATCTAAGGTCTCACTCACAACAATGGTCAACCTATTCCATCATTGGCATATCTCCCACAATGTGGGGCATAAAACAAATCTAATGCAACATCATCCAAGGAACACACAAACATTTTCATCATAACATCCTCATGGGAAACATTGAAACTTGAAATGAATTCAATGAAAGATGTAACAAGTAGTACAACTTAGTCAGCATGTTCTGAGAAGTTCTGAATGTGCTTATCCCAATATGGAACAAAGAATTGATTCAGATTCCCTGGTATACCCAAAATCTAATGGATTGAACTATTCTTTAATCCACGATTCTTCTAAAAATTCCATACTTCTTAACTTCAATATTCAATGTTACAAAACTGATATCGAATTTCAAAAACATATAACCATCATACCTCATTTCAGTACTAGTGGAGTTTCCAAGTGAGGTTTCAAATGTCTTCAAGCATGTTGGATGTCCTCACGTTTACAAAAAACAAGTTCACTTTAAAATCTTCTAGAACAGCGCTTCGCTCCATGGAGTCACCCAATGAAAAAATATATTCAAAGAAACAACCTTATAAAATCAATGTAGACAAACTACTAAATCTCAAGAACTGGACTTTATCTCCAACAACACTAAATTTTTACCTCCTAGATATTCTACATTACCAAAACAAACCAAATTTTGAAAGATATTCTGCATTACCAAAAAAACCAAACAAAATAGTTATAGTAAGAAAAATAGCGGATGCAAGACCCAATAATATCTATAAAAAAATGTAAAACCATACCTTGTCATTAAACATTCGTGTAAGCGTAGTATTTTCCAAAAGATCTGCAACATGTTGTCTTCTTTGTTCAATTACTTGTTGTCATTGAAGAAGTACGATGTTAACGAGAAACCAATGGAGATATACAATTAAAAACTATAACTTCTTAATTTCAAGAATTTGCATAAAGCCTTTTTAAATAATCCATTCTAAAACTAATCTTGCTCGCTTGATGGAATCTGCAAGAAATTTCAATTGATTGAACATCCAACTAGGACAAAGAGGGTCAAGATCATGCTCACATGTTGTTCTTGTGTGAAGAATATTTCATCATCTACCAAGTGATTTTTCTATGTTGCTTCAATAAGAGGGGATTCTTCCTCTATTTTGTCCCTTTCCAGGAAATCCATGGTTTTTTCCAGTTTCTAGAGTTTGTGTTCCATTTCATTCCTTTCCTTAAGTTTCTCACAAAGAGCATGTTCCATCAGGATCTACTTCGGACGAAGAAGTGTTTTTTAGGCGTAGAATTCCTCTACAACTAAAAAAAGTAAAATATGCAATACCTTGTTATCAACTAAAATGGCACTTCTCCGTCCAAGTACTGACATCCATTATGTCGGCACAAAAAATGACAATTAGGATTGAAGTGGCCAAAACAATATAGATGTGCATGACCATTGATGCATGATCTCCAGAACAGTATAATATATTTTTATTCTGAATCTAGGGTTGCACACGCGACTATGTGCATTGCAACCTGCATGTACATTGAACACGTGAGTTCCCTTTGAGTAGAAAGCATGTCATACGCGTCTTGCTTATATAAACACTCGCGTGTACCTTAATTCAAAATAAAAAAAAATATAAATCGTGATTAGATGAGATTAGATGGGCCTTAATCCATAACTATCCCAACTGTCTCAACCATCTGAACCTTTGAAACCACTCTATTTCCCAATATAAGAGGCCTTGGAATGGGGATAATCAATCAATTCTAGAAGAGAAACGTTATGCTAGTGGTATACCTTTAGAGTCTTGGAGCAGCAGAAATCAGTTTCCTTGGTTTCATAGGAGTCCTTGTGTCAGAAGCTGGGTTGTATTCTCACCTATCACTGTTTGTGAATACAAAGGATTCTTCTTCCAATCTTTGTATTGTGCTTTTCTCATGTATATTGGTTAATGAATGATGTCAACTATATTATTAATATGTGTTTCATCTAACTTCTGATATATATATATGTGTGAGATATTTCTTGAAGAATTGGCTCTTTGCAGGTGAAGAGATGTAGCCCTAGAAGCTTTGGATAAGATTGAAGCGGGAGAAGACCAAGCTTGGATCATACCATCATAAACCAGGTAAGCCAATATCTCTTCCTATTCTCATTTCATTTTCTATAGAAGTTGATTGTCTGCAAGGATATTAGTAAGTTGTTAACCCCATACCCTAGCTTACAAGGGTGTTTTTTCCTCCACAACATAATTAGTGACTCCACTTGGGATTCTAGCCTGATGTGGGTCCATCATGTAGGCCCCCTTACCAGTCTTTGTTCTGAATTTGATTCTGAGTGTGATTGTCTTTATCTTACTTTTGATTTACAGTGTAGTATGTCCACAATTATTTGCTAGTCTTTTTTTCCTTTGAAAAAGTTTTAGCAGCACATGTGGGTTGCTTTGTGCACAGTCGTGTGTGTTTCCTTGTACACGCGGGTTGTAGTCTAGACAATCGTGTGTCATACGCGGGTTGTCTATATGGACAATCGCGTGTTTCCTGTAGTAGTTTGTGATTTCAATAGGGTTTTCTTGTCCCTGCCTTTTGGCTTGTTGATTGCTTGGAAATTTTATGTTTGTCACATGACTCTGTGATTCTGAGGTCTGTATGTCACACCATTTGCTTGTCCATCAAGTTTTTGAGCTTTTGTGTTTTATTTTAATTCATTTGTAGAGTATTGGTGGTCCTCCTGCTTGGTCTGTAGGGTTGAGTGCTTTTGTTCTAGGTCTGGTGATTAGGCCCTTGAATGCTATCTACTCTGTACTGCTTTTGGTGGTCTCAGTTTGTTACTCTTCCTTTGTAGATCTAGTGAACTTTTTAAGTTGGTTAGTTCCTCCAAGTCAGGGTTTGTTCTAGTTTCTTCCTTTTAGTTGGAGTGGGTTACTTTGGGATCTTTTTTCCTCATTTCACTCTTGTATGCTTAGATTGATCAAATTTGCTCAAGTTTACATTCATTTGCATAATAATTTTTGAAGTCATTTGAAAAGAAAAGACAAAAATATTTTGCATTAGGTTGCATGTAGTATTTATTTTCATTATTTTTCAAAGGAAAATTAAAAAATTCTTAAAAAGAGAAAAACAGATGTTTTATTTATATTCATTAGGGTTTTAGTCTAATTTGCATGGCATATCATTGTTTTTGAAAAAAATAAAATACATTGTTCTTTCGTTGCTTTCAAGTTTCTATTTGAAAAAGAAAGAGAATAGTTTTTTTCTTTTTGCATTTCATTTCTCTTTGCTTAGTCATTTTGTTTCAACTTTGAGTCAAAACACCACATAAGTTTCACGCCATTACCCTCTGACTAAAAATATCCTTTTAAAATGAATGATATAATTAAAAATTATTAGTAAGTTTTGTTTTTTTAGGATCCTACACCAACTAGCTTAGGCTAGAATTGTAGATTAGGAAGTTTCAACTCTCCACAAGTGTTTGATTTCAAACGCAGTTGGCCAATCACTAGGTAAATCCTCCTCTATATTGAGTGCATTTAGGAAGTTCCTCTCACATAGGAGTTAAGCATGAGACCGCGTGAGGAGCTATACTGAGGAGATAACCCTCCAAATCCTTGTTCGAGCATAGACCAATATTTTTGCACATTTGGGGACTTCTGTCAATACCACCTCTTGGGCCCCATGCGGTGCCGATGTTGATATGGTTTCGAGATTTGATACCCTACCCATGCATACAAATCAGGCTTGTGACTGTCCCCCCAGACTCTCAGTATAGTTGCGGTATCCTTTAGTCCCTTTGACATTAGGGTTCATACATGGGTATAACGGAAGGCTCTTTCTGGGCTACCTTGGATGGGCTTGGAAGGTAACCTCGGTAGAAGGTATGGGAGGGAGGTTGGGTGATTCCTCGGCTTGTGCCTAAGAAAATCTATAGGGACGTCGAGTAACTATCTATCATCTTACTTCTAGAAGGCATATCTTGAATGCTCCTGATGCTTCTCAAGTAATCTCCTTATATCAAAGGCATCAAAACACTTCTTCCCCTTCACTTATAGTTTCTTCTCCTCATTCTTCTACCTCATGCAATGAAAGTATTGATACTAGTAACCGACAGTCTAAAAGCAGTAAAAGAAGGAGGAATAGGAAGAAGACACATAAGAAAGGGGGAATTCATTCAACCTTTGTAGGTCAAGTTGAACATCACCACATAGCCTCTATGGTTCATTTTGGGGGCACCCATCCGACCTCTTCGGGTCATGTTGGATCTAAGCACTCAACCTATGCAAGTTAAGTTGATATTCACCATCCAGCCTCTACTGATCATGCTGGTGGGATCCTTCCAACCTTCCCAGGTCACGTCGAATCCAGTCACTCAGCCTCTATAGTTCATGCTAAGGGCACCTATTCAACCTCTGTATGTCAAGTTGAATCTCCCCATCCAACCTCTGTAGGTCATGTTGTATACATCCACCCAGCCTCTGAAGGTCATGCTGGAGGCACACACTCAACTATTGCAAAGCATGTTGATATTTCCCATCCAACCTCTGCGATTCATGTTGGAATCAATCTCTTAGCCTCTATAGGTCATTCTAGGGGAATTATCTCAGCCTCTATGGTTCATGCTGAGGGGAAACATTCAACAACTGCGATTCATGTTGACACTATTGAAAAGACTAATCATCCAAAACACAAGCCCAAGTTTCCTTGTAATATTTGTGATGGAGACCACCTTACTTATCTATGCCCTGCCATCGTGGAGGTATGAAGATTTTGGTTTCATGGTCATCCCATTTTTGAACATTCTGAAGTTGTTAAACAACCAAACTCTCTTAGTTAGGTTGGACCCAGTCACCTAGCCTCTGGTGGTCATGCTGGGGGGGAAATCTTAGCCTCTGTAGGTCATGCTGAGAGAAAATAGTTAGCCACTTCCATTCATGTTGACACCATTGAGAAAAATGGTCGTCTAAAGTGCAAACTTAAGTTCCCTTGTAATTTATGTGAGGGAGATCATGTTACTCACCAGTGCCCTGCTATCGTAGAGGTGTGAAGAGTGTGGTCCAAGACTCAAGCATATCCTTCTCCTGAAAAACCTATAGTTTCTCAACAACCTACTCAACCTTTTTTTGATCTAGTGTTTGAACCTTCGCATTGTTTGGTTCACCCCACTCTTATTTTAGAGAGTGACCCTTATGGGATTTAACCAATTCCATCTTTGGTTAATCCCACTCTCCCTTCAGAGAGTGACTTTCATGAAGCAGTAGAATCGATTCCATTTTCTATCAATCCCACTGTTCCTTTGGAGAGTGAAGTGTATTCTAGTCACATTTTCTTCACTTCCATTTCAAAACTTACTAAACAAGGGGGCACTAAACTCACTTTGGATGAACCTCCGCCAAGCTCTCAGATTGCTTCCTTTGATAGGGATAGCCTAGTTGAGCCGTGCCCTCCTTCTGAATCACCTTTCAAGATAAATGTCAAAGTCAAACAATACACTATTGCTCGTTGTATCATTGATGAAGGAGCCTCAGTTAGTATCTTGTATGCTCGTGCTAGGCGAGGCATGGGATCTCCCAACCTTGTGTCGACTTCTAGTCAGTTATTGGCGTTTGATAGAAGAACTAGTATTGCCTTGGGAATTCTTGCTCAAACATTTGTTACTTTGGGTTGGAAGACCATCTTAGTTGAATTCATGGTGATAGAAGACCCCTTGGACTTCAATATGCTCCTTAGAAGTGATTATGTCTATGCCATGCAAGCTGTGGTGTCAAAATTATTTTGTGTGGTGTACTTTAATCATGGCGAAGAAATTGTCACTATCGATCAGTTATATTTTCTTTATCCATCTCCTGACCTAACTAGAGATCGGGACTTTCCTTTATTGATTCCCAGTGTTTCTATAGACACTACCCCGCCACAAGTGAGCTATGTGGCCTCCTGTCCTTTGTGTATAATTGCTACTAAGAAGTAGCCTCTGTTTTCATTCTTACCTTCTCGGGACTTGGTCCCAGCAGTTGACCAAGTGAGTCATCCTATACAGACTGTGGAGCCTACTCTCCACTCTGTTGATCCATTTGAAAGTTTAGACACACGTCCTATCTCGAATGATCTACTTCCTTCGGATAAAGTCTTCTTAGAGTATTTGATATAGTCTAACCTTCTTTTGGATGTTTGTTCAGTTGTGACTAAGTATAACCCGGATTTTATTAGTAAGACTGATATTCCCATGGATTGATCTTCTTATGTTGGTTTTTTTGAGTCTTTAGACTCTCCCTTCGAACAGCAAGTCAGTGATCCTGATGAGTTTAATTTTTCTTATGAATTTTTCCACTCCTATGATACTGAGTTTGTTCCTACAAACTCTATCTCCCTTGTTGATTTTTTCTCTTCCTCTGAGGTTAATCTTGCTGATTATAATTCCTCGAATCTTGGCATTATAGAATCCTCTTTGGTTGATTTTTCCTTGACTAAACCTTATATAGAAGATAGAAAAGTCGCATGTGTTTCTGCCAAAGTGACCTACATCATATATTTTCTTCTGAATGTTATTCTGATGTTGTTGTTTCTTGGAGATGGGATTTGTAGTTGGATTCACAACTGTTAACTAGAATTGTCTTGTTTCTCAAGATGTAACTACATTTGCATGTACCTTGCTCGCACTTATGAGCCTCATGTCGGCTTCCACATTTTTAGCTTGTTATATAGGCCTTCATCTCTGTTCTCACTATAGCTTAGCCTTCTACCGTTTTTCTGCCACAACTTGACACCTTTTACCTGGAGGAGATGTTCCCTGAGTGTCCTTATCTTGTTCGCTTTCCTTGAATTATGCATAGGTTTGTTCCTTGCACTTAGAACTAGTTTCACCTGCCTATGACACTCGTCTCCTTGCATTTAGAGCATTATTTCTGCTCTCCTTCGAGCTTGTTAAAAATAGTAAGGAGGTCGCGAGTTGAATTTTTCGGACTCCTTAAAACTTCACAGGAAATATATGGAGTTTCTTTAGGCCCATGTTTAACTCCTCAAAATAGACTTGACTTCCGAGTAATCTTGTCCATTCGGGCTTGTTAAGAATATGTGAATGGGAATCCATATTGGTGGTAGGTTATCGCTTTTTCGGATCATGTGGAATAATACGAAAAATGAACACTCTCTTTTCTTCGGAATTGATAAGAGTAGTCTTAGGTATAGGTTTATCGCTTTTCTAGACCCGAGGGACTAAATTAAAGGAAAAGGACTGCCCTGTATGAGCTTAGTTTTCTCTTTTTCCTGATCTAGACCTAAATATGAAAAATATTCTGAGCGTACTTTATGCCTTTGTCATGCTTAGTAAACCCTAAAAAACAAAGCATTGAGTTTACTATTTTAAGCCCCATTTCCCGTAACCAAATGGATCTTTACAAGTAATCTTGCTTTCCTTCACACTCATAAAACTCAAGCTATATGCTGCTTTTGAAGGGGCATTGGGTAGGTGGTAATTTAACCTTTTTCGGACCTCCCTAACTAAGTACGAAAAATGTCCACCTTACTTCTTCGGAAGCTAAGAGAGTTCTTTTGTGGTATGTTTTATACTTTTTCGGCCTCAAGAGACTAAATTGGATGAAAAAGCACCCCCTTGGCGTCTTCTTCGGATTTTTCAAACTCTCAAAATATGAAAACACCAACGAGAATATACTATTTTGGACTCGTAAAATCCACGAATCAGTGACTTTATCAAGAATTATTCTCTCCCCTCTTCAAGATTGTCAAAAATGAAGAGAGACTTGAGTTGACTTTCCTCGACTCGTTAAAATTTAACAGGAAAGATAAGGAAGAAGCAATTTTTTTTTTGACAAACGGTGGCAGCATATCCTCCTTGAACATAGCACTTTCTGAACTTTCCAATACTCATGTCGCAGTGTACACTTTCAGCTCAGCTATTACTTCGAGTTTCTTACTCCTCCACTTGCCCTTTATACATGGGGAATCTGATCATGTCTCCTACATGACAGATAAGTTTAGTTGTCCTATCTGCAAAGTTAAAATATCCTTGGGTCACCTATGTGTCATGCTCATTGTTCAAGGATCTATCCCTGCATTTGACTGTTGTGTCTACCTTCCTACATCGAGTTCCTAGTCACTCTTGTGATCCGTTGGAGGATCTATTGCCTTCCTCATCACAGTATGGTTTCTCATCAGCACTTCCTGAAGACGAAGACCTAGAGTTTTGATGATGGTACCTTATGATTCACTATCATTATTGATGAACTCCTTTGCTTCAGTTTTCAATTTCACCTATTGATTGACAATATGTTTAGTCCTTTCCATGTTCGACTTCAACACATCTATTCACAAGGTAGAGATTGTACTGGTTCCCTTGGATTTGGATGAAGATCTTAGGTTCACACTTCTAACCTAAGTTGCACAAGATTTATGTTATGTTCAGTAACATAGGCTCCATATTTTTGAAGACTCGTCATTTTATATTATGGATTCAATCCACCTTTGTAAATTACGTGGTCTTGTACCCGTATCATATGATGTAATCAAATATTGTAAAGGATCTAGTGTTTCAGTATATTGAACATGGCATCCTCAGATATGATTTTGTATATGACATTGATATGTATTTGTTTCAGGTACTTCCTCTCCTTCCTTGGACATTTGAGTTCTCCAAGATAAATATTGTAATGTATTTCGACCATCACTTCCCTATCACCTAACACATTAGGGGGCATATGTTATCAACGAAAATGACACTTCTGCATCTGAGTGATGACATCTATTATGTCAGTACACAAAAGGACAATTAGGATTGAAGTGGCCAAAACACTATAGATGTGTATGACCATTGATGCTTGATGTCCAGACCAATCTAATATATTTTTATTCAGAATCTAGGGCTGCACATGCTCCTATTTGCATTGCAACTCACATGTCACAAGTGACTATGTGCATTGCAACCCGCGTGTACATTGAACACCCGAGTTCCCTTTGAGAAACAAGTGTGTCATACGCGTCTTGCTTATATAAACACTCGTGTGTACCTTAATTCGACATTAAAAAATATAAATCATGATTAGATGAGATTAGTTGGGCCTTAATCCATAACTATCCCAACTATCTCAACCATTCTAACCTTCGAAACCACTCTATTTCTCAATGTATAAATAGAGGCCTTGGGAGAGCTTACCTAGTTGTGGCTGAACCTTTTCAGGAAGATATAAAGGGTGGAAACCATTTTCGAGTAGATTATACAAATCCTTCACTTCTTGTGGAACATATGTCATGACACCTTTGGAAACCTGAATCACAATGAAGACACTAGTTACACCCAAAAAAAGTACATTAACCAAAGGCATGGGTTCCAAATTTCATTACATTATAATCAAAATTGTGTAGCATGTTAAAAAACAAAATTTTCGAAGCACAGAGCGCATAGTAGAATATGTATGCTTTGAAATCTCAACAACTTAAAGAAAAGGCCTTTCAATTTGTTTCTTAAAATTCTTAAGAAGCTCACGATTTAGATATTATACTTACCAATTCAGAAATAAGTTCTAAGTGTGCTAACTATAAAAACCAAATACATATATCAGAAGACAAAATGGAAGAACTCTAAAAATATTAGAAAGAAGTATACATAAGCAAACGTCTCAAACAACATCATACTCAAGCCCTTATTTTGAATACCATACCATTTCTTTGGTGGCATTTTTAGGATCCAAACTAAATCCCAAAAGACTAGCCATTCTTAAACTCCTCTCCTTCCCATTCTCAAGTTCAAAATGGTGAGCTCCATGTTTGTGATCATATGGCATAACAAAAATGGCAACCGCCAATACAGACTATGCCATCAGCTACAAATCCTTCTGTGTCAAGTTTTTA
Source organism: Pseudotsuga menziesii (assembly GCA_001517045.1). Taxonomy (NCBI): domain Eukaryota; kingdom Viridiplantae; phylum Streptophyta; class Pinopsida; order Pinales; family Pinaceae; genus Pseudotsuga; species Pseudotsuga menziesii. The sequence goes on along the minus strand of LPNX010682701.1, from coordinate 50,882 downwards.
TTGTATCTTTTTTGAAGGATATAGAGCTTGTTACATTCATAGCCATGATACAAATCAATTTATGATACACAAAATATATTTGTTAGCTTTGAATAGTATATTTCCATCAATTGCGGGCTAGGAGTCTTCTTAACCATGCACATAAGACCATGCATATCTTCTATAGAGCGAAAAGCTTCTTTCATAATCAAATGATGTCAGTCATAAGAAATAGTATAAGGAAAATAAAAATGACAAGTTAAACTTAGTTCACCAACCTACCATATCTCAAGCTCAGTTGCAACCTTCAGTTTCTCAAACGTGTATCAAGGTAAAGCTGCAAAGTCTCAGGTACTTTCAGATAAGGTCTGACTCTTTGATCCCTGTACTTATTCAAATTGACTAGGTGATTCCTAATTATCTCACAAAGCCATCATAACTCTGTTGTCGGGTTATATTACAAACATAAATGGAAAGCTTGATGTACAGTCATCTGTACATCCAATAAGGATTGTAGTCAGACATGATAAAATGATGACCTTATTCAAAAATATTTTAATAACGACATTTATATTACACAAACCCATCCAATCATTTTTATTTTTACCAAAAAACTGTTCTTACATCCAGTATCAACTTGATGCGTAGCATGTGCATCTGTTGTCAATGATTAAGTTGACACTTAAGCTCCGATACTAAAGAGACTAGGGTGAATCATTGACAATGCATCCACTATTGGGATTAGAATCGATCATTTGGATTTGTTAGTGAGAGATTCAAGTGAAATACAAAATTTCACCATAGTCAGCTATTGCAAACATCATCGACTTGACAACAATTAATACAAAATATTGAGGATATTGTTTCATCTATTCCAACACAAATATATTCAACTAGTTATTACCGCATATCATTCTTCAATATTTGAATTATTGCAAAGTATTTGAAGCACAACCCTATATGTTTCCCAGAGAAACTTAACCAGGGGTAACCGGCTCTCGGTAATACATGTCTTTCCCTTTCTATCCACTGACATAAAACTAAGCATCAAGTCCTCTGGCCTCTTCTCTAAGTCTTCAACATCAAGAGAAATATCAGAAGTCAGTGCATTGCTTTCTCTATGGTAGAATCTACAAGAGAAATGGGGCCCCAAAGTAGGGGTGGATCTCTATAGGGAGCATTTTCATGAACAATAGTTTAACTTGTGCACAACAGGAAGCCAAATGAAGCAAGGAAGAGGAAGAGTTTTGTCTTGCAAGTTTGTTTGGCAGTAATTATTTTGACCATCGTTTTGTGAAATTCTTAACAGTTTTGTGCAGGTTGGAATATGTGAGGGAATCTTCATGCTTGCTATTTTGCGTATCAACACTATCAAGTGCTATGATAGATATTAAACGTAGTAGAATTTATTTATGCATGTTCCATGCATTCTCATACAAGAAATGACAGTGGGAGGAATTGGATACAACATGTGACATTAATAGTTGCAGGGATTAGAAGCTAGGGAATAAGCATATAGTGTCAGCTTAATATTTAAGTCGAAGAGAAAAAAAAGTTGATGGGAATTTCACTGCTTGACCAGTAATGGGAAGTTGGGATCTAATTAGAACCTGATAGTTCTCCTACAATAGATGGGGTTGGTAATCATTTGCAGAGTTGTTTGTTGCTTCCAAATGTGCATGGTTCTTCTGCTGAGAATATGAATCTTCTTCAGTCTGTGAAATTGTCTTATGTTTCCAATGAGGGAGATGATAAAATGGAAAAGCTTGGGAATAAATTTGGATATTTAGAGGTCAATTTTGTGTCTCACATTAGCGACAGTTTCACATTTGAGATTGCAATGAAGAATGTTCCTACTGGAGAGGGTATATATGTCTCAGTTGATCTTACCCAGTATGGTGATATAGACAAAAATGTTGGATGCTGGAAACCCTTTCAAACTGGCCAAACAAGTGAAGTGATTCAGGACAAGGATTCTACACCATGCCAAACTGGGAAAGGTGAATCTGAAGCATATCAAGAACATGCAAATGATAATGTTAAAGTTGCAGTTCCTAAAACAATTTCAGTACTCCAGGAAGGCAGATCTCACTTTGCTGAAGCTAAAGCTAAACTTGTGCGTAGTGGAGGGAAAATAAGTCATGCAACTATGGTTACAGGGCCGGACAAGAAGCTTACAAGTCATGATAATAAATCTGGTGATAGTCAAGCTGCAAGTTTATGTACTACGACCACAATCTGCAGTCCATCAGTCCACCCAGGAAGCCATTCGTCTAAAATCGGGGCTAGACAGGAACAAAAGTATTCATGTACATATCTTCCTGATGTCATCCCACAATTTACATCATCATGTACCATGCAATTATGAGCATTACCATATTTGAATGCAATGGTAGTGCCAGCATCAATGTTGTTTCAACAACCTGTCATAGATTCACAACAAGTACAACTGCGTGCACAGATTCTTCTGTAAGGTTTTCTTATTCAAGGCTCATTAGCAGATGAGGTGCCGATGATGACAAATTTTTCTGATATAGGAGGAGCCCAAAATAATACTTCTGCATCGGATGGAGGCAGGATCATGTGGGAGAATGCTTGGCGTATTGCTACAGATCGTATTCATGGGAAGGGTTTCTCTAATACCTCGTACATAACTGCTCAGACTCCTTGCCCGAGCACAACAAGAACGATTTCTATCAAAATTGTTGAAGTCACAAAGATTCCAACACCTTGTGCATCAATTAATGCTACTGATGTGAGGAATCCTATTTCAAGAATGCGTTCAGCAGACTTGGCATTGTCAAGGATCCATTTATTTCCAGCTAGAATGACTGGGGATTCTAACATAGGGAGGGATGGGAGAAAAAATACCCCCCAGGAAATTATGATTCCACCTCTCCCACTCACACTGTCACCACAAGTGTGGAGTACTCCAGTGAATGAAGGGGTGCAGGGATCCACCATTCAAAGGAATTTGCATCTCGACCCCCATCAAATGACTGCAGCAAGGAATCTCTATCAATCTGCACATCTTGGACACTACCCAACACCACGAAGTGCTACTTCTTGGTGATGGGAGTACATGTCCAAGGAACGCCATAAATTGTTTCAGATGAAGTCAGTTACGAAAAGACAAAAAGTTTGAATTAGAGAGAATTCATATCCTCTGTATCAGTGATCGTGATAAATTGGTGGAGTTGGAGAGAAAGTTGGAATTCAGAGAGTTGTATACAGCATGGCAGATATAGGTGGTGATATGACATAATTTACTAACCAAATCAACGCTGAAATATGGATTGTCCACTTGATGTAGATTCAGTGGGTGGAGGTGTAAATGGAATCTTTATTCAAGGTGGCTTGGTTGTTTCCTTTCCAAATGAAAGATAGGCAAATCAACTTCTTGACTATTTCATTTCATGTAGCATAGCATACTTATTTAATGAGTTTAGAATAGAGGTAGAAGACGACTATGTTGGTCACTTAGATGGCCGAGTTATGTAGTGCAGAAATCCTTCTTGGTCCACGTGGGAAAGATCTCTTCTCAATGCACAATCTCATAACCTAGCATTCACAACCAGCTATGAAAAAGACTTCACCACAATACAATAACACAATATGACATACAAGTCACTCAGAGGACGGTACCCACGACTTCTGGAAGTGATGGTAGAAGAATAGCTCCTTGGGAAACAATGACTTGGTTCATAAAAATCCTGTAACATCTTGTATGCAAGGAGTGGAAGAACTACTGAGAATGGCTCCCTTTCCTCCAACCATTAGCAGTAACAAAACGATAGGAAATGGAATATTAAAGGTATACAAAATTATAGTAAATGCTTCCCTGCACTACCTTTGTGACGATGTTCTTTTGTTTTGAATGGCACCTACAGAGGTGTTGAGATATAAAGAAATTTTGGATTTCTACATGCATGCAATTGGAATGGGAGTAAATACCCTGAAATCCCCCATCTCTTTCAATGGTATATTAAGGCCTAAAAAACAATTATATAGTGGATTCTTCCTTTCTCACAGGTATATTTCAACCAAGGAATGAAGTACATGAGCTTCTCCTTGAATCCAAATGGTTACAATTTCCATAATTGGTTTTGGTTGTACATAAAGATAGAGAACATCGTTGCGGTGTTAACTCGTGGAGTGGTTATCCTTACATGGTAGAGTTACCTTAGTATAAGACGTTTCAGAGGATACACCAATTTGTTGGCACTCTCTTACCTATATTTACATTATCATTCAAAAGAAGATTTGAAAACTTTGTTTTAAATTCCGCTGGAGCTGCCTTCACATTCCACATTCAATTCACACTAGATAAATCCAAAGCTTTTGGGGGCTACGGGCCAAAAAAATATCAAAATATTTCAACAAGCACTTATAGCCAAAAAAACTGTGGAGAATATATACTGGAAATGGAATTTGGCATAGAGAATATTTACTGGATTTGACATAGAGGATTAGAGGATTTTATTGATCGTTGATCATGCATATGATCCAAAACCACCATGGAGCCTTTGTAAAATCTTAAAACATAAACTAAACATAAAGTCTTAAAACCTAAATATATAATTTAGCCTTCTCAATTTCATAAACTTGGCTAATTCCTTTGTCAAACATTTACTCTCTCCTGTCTTACAAACATCATTGATATTTTTAGACTAGCAATGCACACAATTGGACATGCATTGACATTTATGTCTTTTCCACCCCCTTTCGAGTGCAATGGGATTACTATTTTACTGCAAGAGAGCACACATTGAACATTGAAGCATGAGAAGAACCAACAGAACTTGAATATGCATATTTTCCCTATATTTTGTAATATAACATATCTTAAGACTTGTATTCACTGAATTCTCTATGTGCTTATATTAGGATAATATTTGCATCACCCATTCATATAGCAAGTAAAGAAAAATGGAATGTCTATGTTCCTTATGATGTCAAGAATGTTGGCAATGTTGTTATCTCTGTGGGATGCCTTGACTTTGTTCTAAAACTCTGCTTGTGGTCAAAATGCAAATATTGCATTTCTTAAGAATTATATGGGGGCGTCATTTGAACAACGCCCTCAACCCTGGATTTCAAATATTAACCCAGATGATATTTATTATGGGGATTTCTTGGTTGTGTCAAAGATTCATGTACATTGGGGAGCCTTTGAGACTTTAGAGAAGTAGGTATGCTGGGAACTGTGTATTATGTTTAAAGGATGAAAGTGGGAATGAGAAGTAGGTGACTGGAGCATATGCTGGGCAGAGTGCAGTGTATTACATAGTATAAAGTTCCCTGTAGATGACAGTGGGACTGAGTTGTCATTGACTTTATGGAATGATTTTCTACCATCATTTCCATATTCTTTTTCTACAACATGTTTATCATTGGGGACTATCTTGATTCCTTTTTAGGTTTTTAGGATGTACTATTTGGGACAACAAAACTCCTACACTTGATTTCATAAAGGAAACCATTGTGGAAAAGGGGAAAGTTAAAGCCAAGTTGAAAATATCCTATCAGAATGGAGATATCAGTTGCACATTAGGAGGATCAAAGGCATCAAATTTTACATTGAATTTGTTGTCATAATAGTATTCCTTCAAAAGATTACAGATGGCTTGTATTTAGGATTTACCACATTTTGCAGCATTGATTGGCCTATGTACATCTTTCATCAAATGTGCCAACTTCACATATCCAACTAGCCATTAGAAGTACTCCATGGAACATGTGAGGAGATCATATACATTAATGCTGAAGTTATTTGCCAAAATTTTCCATTATTTGATAATAGTTGTGAGCAGGATTTAATCATAACACTAGCAGCACAGCCATCAGTGGCAACATTTGATAGACAAGCCTATAGATATGATAAGGGTGTAAATCCAACATATTTTAAACATAAACAAATGCCTATTATGTAGAAATCCCTTTCCTAGAAGAAGATAAATGGTGGTTATCCTTTGAAGGTATGGTTAGAGAAATGTTATACATAGGAAGCCATCTTTAAGGGGGAATGGTGTTCATGTCCTAACACAATCCTATGAAAATATCCCTAAGATGCATATCATTGGAGGCATTGCTTCAAAGGATCTCTCATAACTATGCATGGTTTCATACTTCCACACATGTTTTAAGGTATCCAACTCATTCTCCAAGGTCAAAATTCAACTATGGAAGGAACACCCCACCACTTTTGACATCATTGATAAGTGGATGTCAGGAATGTTGGAAACATTGTTATCTATGTGGGATGTCTTTCCTTTGTTCTAAAACTCTGGTTAGGGTCAGAATGCAAATATTTCATTTTTTTAAATTCATATGGGGGCATAATTTGAACAACGTCCTCAACCCTGGATTGCAAATATTAACCCAGATGATATTCATTCTGGGTATTTCTTTCCTATGTCAAAGATTCGTGGAAATTGGGGAGCCTTTGAGACTTTAGAAAAGTAGCTGACTAGAGCATATGTTGGGCAAATTGCATTGTGTTACAGGGTATAAATTTCCCTGTATATGATAGTGGGACTAAGTTGTCATTGAGTTTATGGAATGATTTGCTACCATCATTTTCATATTCTTTTTCTACAACATGTTTATCATTGGGGATTATCTTGATTCCTTTGTAGGTTTTGAGGATGTACTGTTTGAGACAACAAAACTCCTACACTTGATTTCATAAAGGAAATCACTGTGGAAAAGGGGAAAGTTGAAGCAAAGTTGAAAATATGCAATTAGAATGGAGATATCAGTTGCACATTAGGAGGATCAAAGGCATCAAATTTTAGATTGAATCTGTTGTCATAATAGTATTCCTTCAAAAGATTAGAGATGTCTTGTATTTAGGATTTACCACATTTTGCAGCATTGATTGGCCTATGTACATCTTTCATCAAATGTTCCAACTTCACATCTCCAACTAGCCATTAGAAGTATTCTCATGACACATATGAGGAGATCATATACATTAATGCTAAGGAAAACTATTTATCATTCTTTGTTAATAGTTTTGAGCAGGATTTAATCATAACACTAACAGTAAATCCCTTAGTGGCAACATTTGGTATAAAATCCGGTAGATATAATAAGGATGCAAATACAACATAGTTTGAACATAAAAAAATTCCTAGTATGTAGAAATCCCCAGCATAGAAGAAGATAAATGGTGGTTATCCTTTGAAGGTATGGTTAGATAAATGTTATACATAGGAAGCCATGTTTAAGGGGGACTGGTGTTCATGTCCCAACACAATCCTATGCACATAGGCCTTGGATGCATTGCTTCAAATGATATTTCATAACTATGCATGGTTTCATACTTCCACACATGTTTGAAGGTAGCCAACTCATTCTCCAAGGTCAAAATTCAACAATGGAAGGAACACCCCACCACTTTTGACCATTGAAGAGGTATCCAATGTTAGGATTATTAATCCTCCCTTGTCCAATTTGGTCATATGTCTAAATCAGGAGTCATGTCTAAATTGGGAGTCCATCCAGTCTATTTTTAATCACTAGCACCATTGGGTCCACTTGGCCTAACTGGGGCACATGTTCCAGTTACTAAAGTGTGGGGAACACTAATTGAAGCCTACTGGCACTGATTGCACTTGCATGCATCAGTTTAGGAGCCTCCTAGATCAATTCCTACAATTTAGGATCCACTAGGAGTACTGATACCAACCTTCATCAGTTGAGTTTAGTTAGTGACTAGTCAAGCTGAGTTAGGAGTCAGTTACATTCAGTTAGTTCTAGGTTTGCATGGATGCATGCAAGAGAGGCACATTTCTCACCTACCACAATTAGTTAGCCTTAGTCAACGCGGAATTAGACACTTGAGTTGTGTTTTAGAACTCCATTGAACTCCAATAATGGTTTAGACAAAGTCAGATAACTATTGAGTCCTCCAATAATGATTTAGACAAGGTCTTAGTTACCTACAGTCAAGTAGAGTCTAATCAATTCAAATTTCCTCATGTGGACTTGAATTGCACGTGGCTATTTAAGCCATTGTACTTCATTGTAATTATTATCTAATTACTCTTTGATTAATGAAAAGCATGCACAGTTGCAAGCCATTTTTGCACTGTTTCATTCTTCAATAACTGAGTAAATTGTGTGATTTATCTTGTGAATTGTGTGTTTGTCCACATATCTATGTGCTCAATTTAATATGGTATCAGAGCCTTGGGGGATAAGGAACCTCTCCTCCTCAAATCTCTAGCTGGAGAATTTTTGAGCAAAATTTCTCCTTCCAGTACTGCACCAGAAGCATAGAATTTACCACTTAATATCCCAAGTTAAGAAATTGTCGCTCAAGCTTGCTTGATCAACTATGCTGGGTGTGAAGGAAATTCCAAAAGTGTAGACTGTCGACCTTATTTTGTATGTTAGATTGTGTGATTTACAGGTTATCATCTCCTCTCATTGCATTTGCTACAAGCATCTCATTCCCCTCACAACATTTGCTACAGCAGCTCAATTCTCTCTACTGCATTCAAAATGTTCCCTCAAATGGAGCAGCTCACCCCCTTCAACTACCACCAATGGAAAGAAGACATGGAGAGATTCCTTCGCACCAAGCCGCTCTTCAGACTCACCAAAGAAACAGAGGCAGTGCCAATTCTTAATCATGACAAAGAGAAGTACTTGAACAGGCTTGGTGAAGCTCATGGATACTTGTCCCTCTCAGTCTCTCGATATCTTTGTTTCCACATCTGAGGATTGAAGACTGCCAAGGAGATTTGGGACAAGCTTGCTTCCTTATTTGATAAGCAGGATCAGATAAGGGTCCATCAGCTAGAAAATGAACTAATCTCTCTTAATCCATCCAACTTCGAAACACTGAATTAATTTTTCACAAAATTCGAGAACGTGATATACCAGTTGAAGCAATGCAAGGTGGAGAAGGAGGATGATCAGATCATCCTTGCCATTCTCTCAAAACTCAGTGCAAACTACCCAGTCTTTGCATCAACTTTTCAATCGGTAAGGATCACTACTCCAAATTGGAAGATGCCCACTCTTGATGCTTTCATTGCATCTCTCACTTATGAGCATGACAAGTTGATCCAAATGGTGGTCATTCGATCTTCCAGAGATCGAGAACTTGTTGCAGGAGGACCAAAGGGACCAAATGATAAAGGAAAGCAAAGAGATAAGTCTCTTGTGAAGAGAGAGTAGTCAAATGAGCCTTCAGGTTTGAAGAGAAGTAATAAGAATGGCAAAGGCAAGGTCCTTTTTTCTTACTGTGGTAGGGGCTTTCATTCATAAATCTCCTGTATGAGAAGAAAAATTGATGAAATGGCTCTTCTTTTGAAGAAACATAACATTGCTGAACCTGCTAGCACAAGGAAGGATGACTCTGAAGAAGAAGCTGAAGAACATCAAAGGAAAGGCGATGCACTGAAGGATAGCTATTCAATAGCACAAGTCTTTCTCATTGATTGTGTAGCTTCCAATCATATGGATGCTTCGAGAGAATCATTCTCTTCCTTACAGTCTGTTACCACCTAAGTTGTACTTAGTGGTTTTTTATCAAGTGAGCCTGGTGAACCGGACAAGGATAACATGTTCAGACTTCAGAAGACCTTCAGTCTTTCTTTTGGGAAGCTTTGTTGTACTATATCACATGTTCATACCCCATGGAGGAATTGTAATAAATTTTCTAGCATGATAGTGTCTGTAAAAGAATCGGTCTCTTAGACTTTATTTGTCAACCCGATCAGCCCAGGGTGTATTTTGCCTTGGTTATTATTGGTTGTTGAATAAACGACTGATAATTTCTGAGTTTTTCACTCCATACCTCCAAAGTTGGGGTGGTCGGCTTGGAATTTAGGCATATTGAGGTTATTAGAATCTATGTGTCAATGTATAAACATGCTAGACATCATGGTCGAGTCATATGAACATGTCTAAGTCCCCGTAGGTTTTTTCGATTTTTCAAATTTTTAGTTTTTTAAGTGTTTTTTATTAAAATTTATTTTTTCCAAAACTTAGGCCATTTTTTAATAGTTTAATTGGAAAATTTGATTTTGTAATAAAAGTGGGCCAAATAATCAGTTTCAGTCATGTAGGTGCTCATTTTCAATCTAAGAGCACCATGTAAACCCATGAACCCACTATTTCCTAGTTTTGAGTGATTTTCCATCACTCAGGTCAGAAAGCCCCAAAAATCAATTATTGATTATTTTAATTAATAAATTGATGAATAATGGAGCAAATCCAGAATCATAGATCAGTGGATTCTCAGCCGATTTGATTGAAATCAGTCAGATTTGAACCAGATTAACTGGATCTGACAAATCCTTGACTGAAGGAGGTCATCAAATCAGATCCAGAGTTGATCTTCAACATCCTTTATGGGGAATTTCGCCCTCCCTCTCTCCACACATTTTGGCTCATCTGGATGAGTTTTGGTGGATGTTTCAGTCAACAGGTTGAGGTGTCAGTCAGATCAGCTCTCCAATTGACAATTGCCCTCAGTGAGACTCTGATCTAGCTCAATTAGACATAGATCAGGCATTGATGGACTCTCCTTCAGCTACACTGGTCTATCTCCTTGGGATTTGTGCCCCCCTGGGCTGGATCTCTTATTTTTTGTATAAATAAAGCTCAGGCTGCATCTTCCAAGCTAGTTAGAGTTGGATTGAAGGGCTTGCTATTGTAATACTATTGTAATATTTTGATTGTTAGAATAAAGAAGATTTGGAGGCCAAATGGTGTAATGCTCTCATGTGTGTGGATTAAGCATTGTCTTACGGCTATTGATGTTGCCGGCTTTTCTCTCAATTTCTGGATATGAACCCTGTCTGGCTTGAACGATTCAGATGAATCAATAGGAGTATAGTTGGGAAAGTAAGGTTACTTGTTTTTCTTATATATCATAGCATATATGTTAGAATATCTATATTATACATGTTTAATAAGTTTATTTGCATGTAATTCTTGTCTCCTTTTCATATATACATCCAGATCTCATGAGGTTTCGTGCAGGATTGTGTGTTTAGATTTCAGGTAGCAAGGATTGGACGTGCTGTGGATCTAGTTTGACTCCACTATACATCCAAAATATTTGTGAATACATTGCCTCTCTGTATTCCATTAACAAGTTTCCATTGCAGATCTGCTTCAGCGACAAACACTTCTCTTCTCCTTTTCCTCCTTCAAAATCAATCTTTTTACCTGGTTACTTTGTTCACAACTTTGATATTGTTTAGATCTATTATCTTAAAGTAAATTTAACATATATCTATCTTCTCAAATCCCATAATCTAGATCTTGTTCTTAAAATATTTCATAAGCATTCTAGATCTAGCTTTAGGGAAATCGTCCTTTTTGCATGGAATTTTAAAGAGAATTTGTAGCTTGCATGCATTAGATTTATATTTTCTGTTATAAAAGATAAATCTATCAATCAGTGCACATCATATTGGCTGCATAAAAGGAAATCCAATATCCCAAGGGAAGCTTACTTTCCTGGGTTCCCTTTTTACCTTTTTTAACTAGTTTTAACTTAGTTTTTTTTTGGTTAAAAGTAAACTGACCCAAAGGTACTTTCAGAGTGATTTTGGGCATATTTTAGTCTAATAAGCTTGCTGATTTTTAGCAGGTATAATAGAAAATAGGAGGATCTGCTGTTTGAAAGTGACTTTTGGGCCTTCTGAATCCCCCCAGGGGTCTCCCTTTTGACTGGAATATTTAATTTTTGCACTTTGTAAGCTCATGGTTTCATTCTGTATAAGAATCAAGAGACATCATATCAGTTTGCTGATATTGTAACCTCTGGTAATAAAAATATTTCTGAATAGGCTCTTTCGAGCCCATTCCCCATCCCCCCTGGGGGGATTTACGTCCATGTCTTTTTTTTTGCTTTTTGTTCTTGTTTTTTTGCAATCTAGCGTAGTTCTAATCTGTAGGGTAGTATAATTTGGTTTATTATCAATTCCATATTCCATATCTAAAGTTTCAAAGTAATTTAATACTTACCCCATGACTTCCCGATTGACCCGAAAGGGGAAAGAGATGCGTGGTAGGACTAATTAGAGAACCCGCATGGTGTATCTTGGTTTTGTTTTCATCAACTATTTCTTTAGCTTTAATAAAATTAACCCCTCCTTGATTCCCCGATTGAGATCCACTTGGACCGAAAGAGGTTCCTGGAGGGTTTTCTTTTAAACAAGAACATCCATCTCAAAATTTACTAAAATTGACAAGACTCCGGTGTGTATGCTCTGCACTTGGCTTTGGTTTGTCCGATTATTCAAGTTGTATCAAAAGCACTTGAGTGACTAGAATAATTAGGATTCACTCTCCCAAATTGACAAACCATCAGGTGAAAATCCAACACCTAGATCAAACCATTACGGTGGCAAAATACCCAAAGGAAGTGGGAACTCCTGAAAAGTGACCTCGGGGTGCCGATCTCTGTCACACCCGAACGGGTGCGTTATGAAAAATAGCCCCAGAGACTCCATTCATCCCACATATTCCTTGCGGGTAGCTGTGAAGGTTTAGTTTTGGACATACTCCAAGTACTCTCGGGTATATCTGGAGTCCACCCCTTCGCCTAATTTTAATCAACTCATATTTCACATTAACATAAAATGTACCAAGAGGCAATTGCAAAAAATTCACTCCAAGCACATGCAAGTACATTGATTATCTTTTGACTCCATTTTAAGGCACTGGTTATTTTCTTGCTATATATATATATTGTGTCTCAGCATTGTGCTTTCATGCGCTCATTTTTTATCTTCTCATCTATGGTTGTTTATGGTTAAATTTCAAAGTAATTAACATCACCATACTAAGTAATTATCCTTAGCAACTTAATAGGGTCTACCCCCCTTGGCTTCGTTAGGAGTTGAGCCTAAATGGAGGAGTCAAGAACAAGGTGACAACCTTGACTCGAGACTTGCCCCCAAGGACACACCGAGTGGCTTGAATATTTATGCCACGTGACCTAGGTGTGTGAAAGGCAGAAACACTTTTTGGCGCCATTGCCGGGGATAAATATTTTTATTCCTGAGTATGACTTAGCTTAACTTTTTTCTAAACAACTAAGAAGATAAAAACTTTTGATTGATCTAGTCTTTGAAAAACATAAAAATTAAAACTCGATCCATCTGGCGACTCCACTGTCTAACATCCCTTCAAGAATTTCTACCCGAATAAATCGCCAACAATTATTCAATCCTCTCCCTAATCTCGAAAGGTTTATTAGGGAAAGATTGAATAGGCAGACTTCCCGTAGAAACCTTGAAAATTTAGGAGACCAATCCCTCTTAGATATCCATCACATATTTGTAGAGAGTCATGTTCACCAATCTCAAGAAATGACAGAATTATTCAAACCCCTTGACTTTTCTCAAATAGCAGGTGCTCCCCGTGCCATTCCAAAAGATGCTATCAAGAAGCTCCCCATATTTTAGGTCATTAATGCCATCACTACCAAGTCTCACCTTTGAAAGTTTGAAAAGCACCTGGTAAGTTATTGCAATGATGTTTCCCATGACCATGATGATGTCAAAATGAAGCTCTTTGCTTTATCCTTAGAAGATGATGTTGAAGAATGGTACTTTGAACTAGATGATGATTCATATAAAACTCTTAGTGAATTCCTAGAGGGTTTTAAGAAGAAATGGGGAGAAAAGAAACAACCAAGACATCTGCTTGCTGCCCTTCATAACATTAAGAAGATGGAGAATGAAACCATGGATGAATTTAACACTAAGTTTAGGCATGTGGTTGTGGACCTCCCTAACGAAATAAAGCCAAAGGATGCCTCCATCCTCATATCTTACATCAAAGCTTTCACTGGTGATTTGAGGTACCAGTTAAGACACAAAGAGCCGGCCAATCTAAAAATTGCTCAAGAATTGGCCGAGAAAATAGAAAATAAAATGCAGTCTTCAAGAAAATTCAACATTCTAGGATACACTAGGGAAAACACTTCATACAACAAAGAAAAGGGAAAAGCCGTTAAATCAGAAGAAAAGGGAGCCTCTAAAGATCCCATGGAAAAGGTAACATACATGATAAAAGACTTGGTTACTAGTCAAAACCAACTAATGGCCAATCATTCAGCACACTTGAATCACATTCATAATAGATTGATCACAATGGAAAGGAATAATGGATCTAGGAACTTTCAGCCCAAGCAGAATCAGATGTATCAAGATATTTTTCCTCACCAGGAGCCTAGGATTCCAAACCAGTTAGAATCAACTAACATGGTAGAAGAAGTAATTCCATGGTGTAGACCCTGTGAACAATTCCACCAGGAAAGCACTTGTTATGTTGCAAATCAAGTCATGGAACATGGACTTCCCAAGGTCAGTAATATGGAAACAACTTCAAGCAATCCTGATCATATATACATGGTAGGTCAGGCCTATCCTTTGCCACCAACTAAACAATACACACCTAAGGATGAAACCATTGCAGAATCTTATAGTGAAACTTATGATGAAAACTGTAATGTACATGATGGGACTCCTACATGTTCTCCATATAATGATGACAGTCTGGAAGGTTTACAGCCTTGTGACCTTTTCTCTAAAGAAGATGAGTATGAAAATGAGGACAAGTATAGCTTGGAGCATGATACAAATGATGAAGACTCCCTTATCCCCGACAAAGATATTGATGAGGAATCCTGGACATTCATGGAAAATCCGGTCTATGACATGAATAAAGAGGAAAATAATGAACCAGAAACTTTTGATGGTTTTGTTGATTTTTCTATCTATGGCATATCTAAAGGAGAGAGTATGGACCATGTGGCCTTGGGAAACTTAGATATGAAAAAGGAGCATGCAGTTTATCCACATGATCAGTCTGAGCCATATATCAGTATCAGTAATGAAGACAAAGAAAACTTGATATCAAAACCTCATATCAGCAATGGGGAATCCATCACATCTAACATAGATGATGGTGATGACTATTGGGATTTTTATGGATATCTTATTAAGAATCCTATCTATGCTATATCCAGCAAGGGGAGTGTCTATTTAGAAATTTGTGGAATTCCAATCTACTATACTTCCATAGAGGGAAGCATGGATCTAGAGACCTTGGAAAACCTTAGTATGGAAGAGGAGCATTCAGAATTTTCATGTGATCATTCAGAGTCATATCATGCAGAGCCGCACAAGGGTATTAGTAATGAAGACATTGAGAAGCAGTGTTGTGAAAAGTCAGATGTGACGGAGTCAGTGGAATATTAGTCTCAGCCATCTTTTTCACATATAGAGGTTCCTTATGATTTGGATCTACTTGGGGCTTGTGCAATGAGTTATCATTTGATAAGCCTCGGTGATCAGTATGATGATGTCGTTAGTTTGCCTCATCATTCTGATTGGTATATCAGTCTTATCCAGTCATGGATAGAAGCAACCTACATGAGCACATACAAGTTGGGGAAGAATTTTTATGACATTATTCATGCTTATGATCTCCCATCCATCCCGCCCATTCTGAATCATCATGCAGGTTTGCATTTTCTGAATAAGGTATCCTTACTTTGGCTGGTAACCAAAGACAAGGATTTTTTTTATGTTAGTAAAATGATTAGGTGGTTACATTGGATTTATGATTACACTTAACCCTTTTTATATCATGCTTAGAGTAGGAAAATAAGCTCCTTGAAAGAGAGCATTTACTTTCTGCATTTCTATTTTATACTTAGCTATAATAAAACTTTGCTTCTTTTAGTTAGTTACATTTATTTTGTTTAAATAAATCATCTTAATGGTTCATTTGGTTTTTATGTAAAGCTTGTGCTACTGAGGTTTTCTTGTCAAGTTGAGATGTTTTTACACGGTGTATAAACCAGAGATTCTGGTGTTCTCGTATCCTCTCCTTGCCCTACGACTAGATTAAGCACACGTTCTGCAATTGGAGCTAGAATTTTACCACCTAAGTTGTACTTAGTGGTTTTTTATCAAGTGAGCCTGGTGAACCAGAGAAGGATAACTTGTTCAGACTTTAGAAGACCTTCATTCTTGCTTCTGGGAAGCTTTGTTGTACTATATCACATGTTCATACCCCATGGGGGAATTGTAATAAATGTTCTATCATGGTAGTGTCTGTAAAAGATTCGGTCTCTTAGAATTTATTTGTCAATCCGATCATCCCATGGTGTTTTTTCCCTTGGTTATTATTGGTTGTTGAATAAACGACTGATAATTTTTGAGTTTTTCACTCCATACCTCCAAAGTTGGGGTGGTCAGCTTGGCATTTAGGCCTATTGAGTTTATTAGAGTCTATGTGTCAATGTAGAAACATGCTAGACATCATGGTCGAGTCATATGAACATGTCTAAGTTCCCCTAGGTTTTTTCAATTTTTCAATTTTTTAGTTTTTCAAGTGTTTTTTATTAAAATTTATTTTTTCCAAAACTTAGGCTATTTTTTAATAGTTTAATTGGAAAATTTGATTTTGTAATAAAAGTGGGCCAAATAATCAGTTTCAGTCATGTAGGTGCTCATTTTCAAGCTAAGAGCACCATGTAAACCCATGGACCCACTATTTCCTAGTTTTGAGTGATTTTCCATCACTCAGGTCAGAAAGCCCCAAAAATCAATTATTGATTATTTTAATTAATAAATTAATGAATAATGGATCAAATCCAGAATCATAGATTAGTGGATTCTCAGCCGATTTGATTGAAATCAGTCAGATCTGAACCAGATTGAATGGATCTGACAAATCCTTGATTGAAGGAGGTGATCAAATTAGATATACAGTTGATCTTTAACATCCTTTATGGGGAATTTTTCCCTCCCTGTCTCCTCCACACGTTTTGGCTCATATGGATGAGTTTTGGTGGATGTTTCAGTCAACAGGTTGAGGTTTCAGTCAGATTAGCTCTCCGATTGATAATTTCACTCAATGAGACTCAGATATAGCTTAGTTAGACACAGAATAGGCATTGATGGACTCTCCTTCAGCTACACTGGTATATCTCCTTGGGATTTGTGCCCCCCTGGGCTAGATCTCTTATTTTTTGTATAAATAAAGCTCAGGCTGCATCTTTCCAAGCTAGTTAGAGTTGGATTGAAGGGATTTATATTGTAATCTTTTGATTTTTGGAATAAAGAAGCTTTGGAGGCCAAATGGTGTAATGCTCTCATGTGTGTGGATTAAGCATTGTCTTACGGCTATTGATGTTGCCGGCTTTTTTCTCAATTTCTGGATCTGAACCCTGTCTGGCTTGAATGATTCAGCTGAATCAATAGGATTATAGTTGGGAAAGTAAGGTTACTTTTTTTTCTTATATCTCATAGCATATATGTTATAATATCTAGATTATACATATTTAATAAGTTTATTTGCATGTAATTCTTGTCTCCTTTTCATATATACATCCAGATCTCATGAGGTTTCATGTAGGATTGTGTGTTTAGCTTTCAGGTAGCAAGGATTGGATGAGCTGTGGATCTAGTTTGACTCCACTGTACATCCAAAAGATTTGTGAAGACATTGCCCCTCTGTATTCCACTAACAAGTTTCCATTGCAGATATGCTTCAGCAACAAGCAGTTCTCTTCTCCTTTTCCTCCTTCAAAATCAATCTTTTTACCTGGTTACTTTGTTAATAGCTTTTATATTGTTTAGATCTATTATCTTAAAGTAAATTTAACATAGATCTATCTTCTCAAAGCCCATAATCTAGATCTTGTTCTTAAAAGATTTCATAAGCATTCTAGATCTAGCTTTAGGGAAATCGTCCTTTTTGCATGGAATTTTAAAGAGAATTTGTAGCTTGCATGCATTAGATTTCTATTTTATGTTATAAAAGATAAATATAGCAATAAATGCACATCATATTGGCTTCCTAAAAGGAAATCCAAGATCCCAAGGGAAGCTTGCTTTCCTTGGTTCCCCTTTTACCTTTTTTAACTAGTTTTAACTTAGCTTTTTTTTGGTTAAAAATAAGCTGACCCAAAGGTACTTTCAGAGTGCTTTTGGGCATATTTTAGTCTAATAATCTTGATGGTTTTTAGCAGGTATAACAGAAAAGAGGAGGATCTGCTGTTCAAAAGTGACTTTTGGGCCTTCTGAATCCCCCCAAGGGTCTCCCTTTTGACTGAAATCTTTAATTTTTTCACTTTGTAAGCTCTTGGTTTCATTTTTTATGAGAATCAAGAGCCATCATATCAGTTTGCTGATATTGTAACCACTGGTAATAAAAATATTTCTGAATAGGCTCTTTCAAGCCCATTCCCCATCCCCCCTGGGGGGATTTGCGTCTGTGTCTTTTTTTTTTCTTTTCGTTCTTGTTTTTTTGTAATCTAGCATAGTTCTAATATATAGGGTAGTATAATTTGGTTTATTATAAATTCCATATTCCATATCTAAAGTTTCAAAGTAATTTAATACTTACCCCACGACTTCCCGATTGACCCGAAAGGGGAAAGAGATGCGTGGTAGGAATAATTAGAGAACCAGCATTGTGTATCTTGGTTTTATTTTCATTAAATATTTATTTAGCTTTAATAAAATTAACCCCTCCTTGATTCCCCGATTGAGATCCACTTGGACCGAAAGAGGTTCTTGGAGGGTTTTCTTTTAAACAAGAACATCCATCTGAAAATTTACTAAAATTGACAAGACTCCAGTGTGTATGCTATGCACTTGGCTGCGGTTCGTCTAATCAATCAAGCTATATCAAAATCACTTGAGTGACTAGAATAATTAGGATTCACTCTCCCAAATTGACAAACCATCAGGTGAAAATCCAACACCTAGATCAAACCATTACGGTGGCAAAATACCCAAAGGAAGCAGGAACTCCTGAAAAGTGACCTCAGGGTGCCGATCTCTGTCACACCCTAATGGGTGCATTATGAACAATAGCCCTGAAGACTCCATTCAACCCACATATTCCTTGCGGGTAGTCGTGAAGGTTTAGTTTTGGACATACTCCAAGTACTCTTAGGTATATCTGGAGTCCACCCCTTTGCCTAATTTTAATCAACTCATATTTCACATTAACTTAAAATGTACCAAGCGGCAATTGCAAAACATTCACTCCAAACACATGCAAGTACATTGATTATCTTTTGACTCCATTTTAAGGCACTGGTTATTTTCTTGCTATATATATATATATATATATATATATATATATATATATATTGTGTCTTAGCATTGTGCTTTCATGTGCTCATTTTTTATCTTCTCATCTATGGTTGTTTATGGTTAAGTTTCAAACTCCTAAGTAATTCATTCAGTTTAACATCACCATACTAAGTAATTAGCCTTATCAACTTAATAGGGTCTACCCCCGTTGGCTTCATTAGGAGTTGAGCCTAAACGGAGGAGTCAAGAACAAGGTGGCAACCTTGACTCAAGACTTTCCCCCAAGGACACACCGAGTGGCTTGAAGATTTATGCCACATGACCCAGGTGTGTGAAATACGACAACACAGTCCTTTGATGGTGCTAGTATTCAGATGGGAAATAATAGTCAAATTTGAACCAAAGGGAAGGGTTCTATCAAGCTTGAACATGGAAGATTCAAAGATGTGCTCTATGTTTGTTACGAAGAGAAATTCCCATGGCTTGGGGTACCACAACAGACAGCTTGACTCCAGAAATCAATCCTTTCCAATATGCAATAGAAATCAAATATCTAACACTAAAGGATCAGACCTCGTACCTTATTCCAGATGGTTGAAGTAGATCCTCGTTGAGCTTTCCAACTTCAGCTTGAATTGATGAATCACTTCCTCAACAACAAGTAAACAAGACAAGCATACTATATATATGGGTGTCAGATCTATTCTACCATATATAATCAACAATGTATAAGCATTTGAAATCATCCATGGATAAAATATTCATTCAAACATACATTATTGGACAGGAAAAGATATTTCTATTAATATAAAATCAGAGATTACAATGAATACAACCTTTGTCGGCACGTCTGCGAATCGGAGAAACTGAATCCCCCACTTGGGCCTCCACCACCTCAATCCTCCATCTCTCGATAGCAAGCTCACAAGCAAAAGGCAAGCTTGGGAATAACACAAAAGTGCTCCAAGGAACAAAGGGATGCATACTCAGCACAAGTTCTGGCAACAATTGACTATAATTTCTTTGCTCTCAATTCTCTTATGCCTTCAATGTATCCAAAGAGTTCCTTATATAGATTTTCAAAGGGGTAATGAAAGGTCGAATTCGAGTGATCTCAAGGCATATGGAAGGCGAGGAGACAAGTGAGTTGGATCTATGTCAAGGAAAACTCCAAAAGTATTTGGATTTTGTACACATCCCGATGTACGTGGTTTTAGGGGTCAAAGCTGTGTATATACATGATAAGGGGTTTAAAAGTCGCGTATAGCAATTTTCACATGTTTATAGGGATGGTCTAGGAAACATCAAATGACAAAAAATGGTCCAAGGGGTCTAAGGAGTCTGCAGAGGGAAAGGGGAAGGTCATACAAGTGTGATTCACTTGGTGTGGTAAAATTAGCTATAACAGATGCCCCCTCATGTGTGAGGTCAAAGGGGTCATACGATGGCCGAAATACATTATAAATCCATTCCAAAAGTGGAGTGATGAAGAATCCCAAATGGAAGACCAGCCACCCAATCAGCATAGTACAATGATACAACTCTGCACATAACTGCAAATACATATAGCAGTCCTGGATACATAAGAGTACAATGGACATGAATAGGCATGATACAAAATATCACATAAGTGGTCATCGCCACGTATAATATACATATATCAGAATCTCCATGATGAAGATATACAAAGGATCATGATCTCCATAATGGCTGAAGATATACAATGGATTAAGATCTCCATAATAGCTGGAAATGTCTGACATAGACTGGAATCAAGTCACGAGAGCTGAAATCTCATGAACACTGGCATGATCAAGGAGGTAGCATATAAGAAATACCACCAATCTAGAAGGTCTTCTACACAAACCACTATGAGTACATATCCTACTATGTGAATAGAGGTGTCGAGGTCGAACATAGTAGTCCATCGTCTAATTACCGGTCATTGATGTATACCGTTAATAGACGTGAGATCATCCACTGATAATGAAAATGGGAATCAAGGTACTAGAGTGCAAACTAACAATTGTGAATAAATGTGTTGAGGTTGAACAGTTGAGAGGATCCATCGATCAGGGGACATTGATGTATTCCCAAAAACTGTCGATGGCGAGAGAACCTGCCACTGATGACTGCAAGTCTCAAGGCACTCAAAAATGACTCTAGATTCCAATCCTAGAATAAATGATCTGAAGTCGATGGGATGAAATCCACTGGAAGGAGGGCATTAAGGCATCCCCCATCATCTAACACAAGGTACTCAGCAAAGCTGTATAATGTGGAAGGACTCGATCATAAGGTGCACGAGCCAGTAACTGTACCGGGAATGGCCGACATGCAAAGTCAAGGTAACTGAGGAATAGTCGACTCAGGTTTCAAATTCCTTCGAACAAGAGCATAATGGCGAATAGTGACTGAAGAAAGGCATCATAGACTTGATATAAAAAACTGGGACATCTCTGCGACACAGGAGGCATCGACAGAAGCTCCATGGGGACTGGAAGCTTAACCATTTGGTGGAGATGAACTCAGATAAAACAAGTATAGCTCCTAAAGCCAAACTATAAACCAAAACAATGGAAGTGATATACAATGCTCTTTTCAAAGGCGACACAACTCGACAGCGCCAAAAGATAACATCTTTCCTTGTCCGACTTTTTGGTTTTTTTATTTTTTTGGACTTTTTCAAATATTTAAAAAGCTTGAAAAAGAATAAAACCGCTTTATAGTTACAGAATAGGAGGAGACGAGTGTCATATGGGAAAACAAACTAGTTCCAAGAAGTGGAACATACCTATGCTCAATGCAAGGATACATGTGTAGGATAGCGACACTCGGGGGAAAATCCCCTCCCGGTAAAAATAGGGAATCAAGCTGCAAAGGATATATAAAATGGCTCTACATGGCTAGACATGAGACAAGTTCGGGCTATATGGCTAAAACTCAATGTCAGGAAAGTTAGCGTAAGGCTCAATAAGGCAGGCAAAGCTCATGATAATGCAATTACAACTTGACATAAGGGAGTCCCGAGGGAAATAGACCAGCAAAAGATCAAGAGGAGTATGAAACTCTTGCGCAATGGCATGGCAATACTATACAACAGACTCCCACACCCTAAGGGACAAAATGTCAGCATGGGCACCAAATTCAAATAAGGTGCTAACTAGGGTACCCATGTAAGGTCAAGCTCTACTACTCATATCATGCCACTTCTAAAATAGCAAGACGGTTCCGTGACATAATAGAGTGGGTTTGTACCTAAGGCTATAATGAAATGGTCATAAGGTCATGCAAAATGGTGATGAAACCTAACCTATATGCTAGTTTAGACATGATACCTGAAATTGACACAAACAAATCAATCCATCGGCTAAAACGACACTAAAAAAGGTCTCCTACATGATAAATTAGTCCAGAAATGGTCCAAAAGGATTAGAAATGGTCCAAACTATACGAAAGGGGGTAAAAATTTTCAAAAATTTGAAAAAATTCTATAAATAGTAAAAAATTCAAAACATTCTAAAACATTTGAAATTTTTACCCATTTGAGCTCAAAACTTCAACAGCGAATTCCAGGAGAGCCAGCCAATGGAATCCACTACCATTTTTTCCAGGTACTTACCCATGCTCTACTATTTCATTTTGAAGCAAATTTTGTGAAATTCCATGGTGTATTTGGGTTTCTAGGCCATTCTAAGATACGCGCCATGGCCCACACAGAAATCAAGGGTTTTTCCGCATATAGGGCTGGATATACGTGGAAAAATCCCTCAAAGTTGCATACATACGCGGCTGTTTAGCAAACAGTCGCGTATGGGGCTGCGCTCCATGATTTTTAAGTATTCTAATGGACGAAACTCAAATTTTATGTGCAGGATGGTCCTAGAATGGAGAGAACGTGAACATGGTGATGTAGAAGAGGCAGTAAGGGTAGATCTAATGGCTCAACAAGCGTTACGTGCATGTGGGATTTACAAATTTTGGTGTCTTGGTGGCTTAAGAGCCAAACCAGGACTATTGCAGATGTCAGTGGACTACTAGGATCTAGAATCAGAGTCATTCTAGATAGATGGGACGTCCCTCACCATAGAAGTGGAGGACATATAATTTATTATTGGACTTTCCCGACGGGGGGAAGTGGTGAACCTACGCTCTCGCGGGCTCGAAGGTGGCCTGACTATAGATGAGTACATTGCGATGTATTGCTATCTAGACATGGAGAAGGTGGGAAGTCAGATCCCAACTAACTTCATATAGGTTCTAGGCCTAAAGGCCATCCTACTAACACTGGGCATGATAACAGGCTTGGATTCACTCCACCAGGCCTTGCGGCCTTTGATGTTCTATGCAATGGAGTGCATGAGACCCACGGTATATGATTGGAGCACTGCGCTACTGGGAAACATGAAACACCAGCTCAGTGAGTGAAAGATGGGAAGAGTGTGAAACTTCAGTTTTCGCAGCATACTGAGCACATTTTTATTTGAGCATGTTCTAGGATTGAGCCCTAGAGTTGACGTTCCTTTACACAGGTTTCGAGATCTAGCCCAATGGCGTTGGGTGGATGCGATGCACAGACTGGGTGGAGGTAGGGTGTCCAACCCCTATCTAGTTGATTTCTTTCCATGGTGGTGACGACAAATAGTTGCCATCGATGACTACCCCTATGCGGGGATAGATTTCTGGAGATACCCGAACATGCTGCTACCACCAGGATCGGCATACGGTGACATTGGTAACGAATATTGACCCTCTTTTAAATTTTTTTAGTTATTTAATTTTTTTGTGATTTTTTATTACGTGGAATCAAAAGACATGTTTTTGGGTGACAATACATAGTGACATCTACCATATGCATGTAGATGTGGGACCACGATGGCCTGAAGGCTTCCCTCATCATAGACAGAGGGGAAGATGAGACGATATCACGGGTGTGGATGCGGAGTGGACGCTCCAAAGCATTCATACCAACTTCGTGAGACTGACACATAGAGTACCCATGGCGTAAGTCGAGGACTTGCCTGATGCCATGCAGCGCTAGGTGGTGGGTGTACCACGAGCATGGGTGCGGCTATTTTGACGACTAGTTAGAGCTGTAGTGACATTCCACGATCACAACCCCCCTCCTCCTCCACAGGCTTAGATACACGGGGGTGATACATTTTGTACTACTGTGTATTATATTTTGGTGGCTCGAGAGCCCCATTTTTGTATTATGACACTATGTATTACCACATTTTGGATGTTTATAAAAACTTTTATGATGATTGGTTTATTTATTTACATGTGTAAAAATTTATGTTTGTGATGAGATTATTGTGTATGAAACAAATTCCAATGTAACACGTAGTTAGCATATGAGTCAGCAACTTGATTATTAATTCTTGGAATATGTATGTATGTTATGTTGTCAAATTGTCGTTCTAATAATCTCACACATAAGAATCTTCTTAATAATGTCAGACCTCTAACATGGTACAAACCATTAAGATGTGACACTACTAACTCCGAATCAAGACGTACCTCAAGAGAGAGAACGCCATGTAAAATGGCATCCTGTAGAAGCTCAATAACGGAACTATACTCAACAACATTGTTTGAAGATGGCTGTAAAAATATGCCTCCTGAATACCTGACCCATAGGAGTATAAATCACCCAAGCAGTAGAGGTTGAGTGTTGAGTGTCACGGATCACACCATCCACGAATCCTATGAAGGTGGAAGATTCCATTGACATCTGTCAAAAGAAATGGAAACTAATCAAAAACCTGATCACCATAAGAAAAATACCTACCTATGCAAAACTGTACAATATTATACAATAACCAGCCTTGGCTGAAAATCATGCATAGTACTTTTTGAGATAGAGCCCATTTCTAGGCTCCTCCAAGGTTGTTCCCTCATAATCCACTAACTCATAAGCACCCTTCTCTAACACACGTTTGACGATGTAAGGACCACGCCACATGGGGTTAAACTTTCCTGCCCCCAAGGGTTCTTTCGGTTGATCCCACAAAAGGACCAAGTCTCCCTCACTAAACCTCCTTGGATGGACAGACTTATCGTACTGGACCTTTACACGACGCTTATTTACTTCTAGAGCCACCAAGGCATCTCGACGTTGCTCATCAAGTTGCTCAAGGTGGACCAAATGCTCCTCCAATGGGGAAGTGTCTGGTAAGAGCTCTATGGCTAGCTTCAAAGGAGAAATCTCGCACTCAATCGGCAATACTGACTCCACTCCATGTACAAGTTGATATGGAGAAAAACCCCTGGCATTCTTAACAACGTTTCTATAAGCCCACAAAGCAGGATATAACATAATGTGCCAATTATTCTTGCTTTGTGCGATGGTTCATTGGAGAATGGATTTCAGTGATTTGTTCACTGCTTTTACCTGTCCATTTTCTTGAGGGTAGTAAGAGGAGGAATGCTCTTTCTTATACCCTAACTTTGATGCCAACTCTTCCATCATACGATTCTGAAAGTGTAAGCCATGGTCAGTGACAAGCTCTTTTGGAATACCGAACCGAGTAATAGTCTGGTTGAATATGAAGTGCACGGCTGTCTCACCGTCGGATTTAACTGTAGGCATAGCCTCATCCCATTTCCTGAAGTAGTCAACAACCACTATGATATGATGATGCCCCCTAGTTGAAGCTGGGTTGCAATCCATAAAATCAAGCCCCCACTTAGTGAAGGGACCGACGATGATGATAGGATGTAACAGGGCAGGTTTCGAGTGCATATTACATGCAAACACCTGGCAAGGATGGCACCTCTTGAACGCATATACACAATACTTAAATATCGATGGCTAGAAATAACCCACGCTTAAGATTTTTTGGGCTATAGAAAGCCCAGATAGGTGACCACCACACGACCCTCCATGGAAATCATTCAGCATGACCTCGGCCTCTTCATAAGTTAAACAACGACGTAAAATGGAATCTACCCCACGATGGTACAAAGTGTTATCCACTATGAGGTAATTCTTATACACGTGACGTAATCGTCGTCGTTCATCCCATGAGAGGTGAGTAGGGACCTTCAATGTTCGTAAATATATAATGATATCCCCATACCATGGGTCTAAAGTTGAGATTAATAAGATGTGCTCATCGATAAACGTATCTTCACAAACCAACTCCTCGTCTTCGCTTGGGAAATCCAATATAAGCTCCACAAAAATTAACGATTTCTTTGATTTTTCCGAAACAAACTCGAGATCAAATTCTTGCATGATGAAAATCCATTTATTATATTTTTCCCCAATCATCCTTCGAGTGAGGACGAATTGAAATGGATTGACATGGGCTACAACCAAGGTCTGGCGAAGGAGAATATAATGTCTCAACCGTTGAACCGCATGTATGGTAGCTAAGGAAAGCTTCTCAACATGGGAATAATAGATATCTGCGTCAATAAGATTCCAGCTCAGATATTATATGACATGCTCTTGGAGCTCCTCATCCTCTTGAACCAAAACCATACAAATCATCTCCATGGACATGGCCACATAAAGTAGAAAATCACGGCTATAGTCTGGGGGACTAATCACCGGGGTCGATGCTAGGGATCGCTTGAGCACATCAAAGGACTCCTAGGATTTCTCATCCCCAAATAAGGTAGTGTCCTTCTTCAAAAGACACATGAAGCCTCTAGTCAAATTGGAAAAATTGACAACGAATCTCCGTAAGAAGTTTGCAATGCCTTGCAAACATTGAAGATGACGAATGCTTTTTGGGGGAGACAACTGAAGTATTTCCTCAACCTTAAAGGGTCGACTCTTATGCCCTCTTTAGAAACAATGAATCTGAATAAGTGACCAGGCTTCACACAAAAGATGCACTTGTGAGGATTTAACTTGACCAAATAATGGCGACACCTTTCGAATACCAATCTCAAATGATAGGAATGACGCATTCTCATACAAGAATGAGCAGCAAGGTCATCCAAAAACACTTTCATAATCGATTTGAGATCATGGAAGATCAAGGTCATAGCCCGCTGAAAAGTAGCTCTGGTGTTCTTAAGGCCAAAAGGCATTTTTCGATATGCAAAAGTTCCCCAAGGACAAATAAATGCGGTCTTATGTTGGTCCTCGGGTTTAATTTGTATCTGGAAAAAGCCGTCCATTAAGGAAAAAACCTCGCTACCTGCACAGTCATCCAAAATCTAATCAATAAATGGTGTGGGGAAATTGTCCTTAGGACAGGCACGATTCAAATCATGGAAATCAATAGATATGTGGATCGATCATTGCTTCTTATCAACCAGAACGGGGTTTGAAAACCACTCCATCAAGGGAACGGGATAGATAAAACCGACTTTCAATAGTTTCTCTATCTCTGCCTTAATCACGGGTGCTTTCCTAGGATTCACTACACGCAAGTGTTGTCGAACAGGCTTAGCATTGGGATAAGTGTTAATCTCGTGTTCAACAATGCGAGGGTCGATACCTGACATTTCATTGTAAGACCAAGCAAAGATATCATGAAATTATTTAAACAACTCAGTGTATTCTTGAATCTCAGTATGGGAACATTCTCTATCTTGCCAGGATCGCGAGAGATATTGATAGGAATCATTGGATATTTTCCATGTTCCCATCAGCCATCGGACCAAAAGAGCTTAATGGAACCATGGGACTACCGATTCTCTCACTAAGAACCTCCCTAAAGTCCTCATGCTCCAACTAGTCAAGCTCAGGAAGAAAGTAAGATCTATGATGCAAATCTTCCCATGGTGGCTCAGCTCCCGACATGGCCTCAATAATCGCTTCATCTAAAGGAAAAACACTCTCAAGGAAGTCGTGTGCATGAGATGACTGAACTGCCCATGCAGGAAGCACATATGGGTCCTCCTCCTCCATCTGTGAAGAGGAAGGACTAGGCTCTGCAACACATCGAAGATTAGCTTGATAAGCTACCATAGTTGTAGGAAATGACACATCCGTCACAATGGGCTCACTCGAAGTATTTGGTGTAAGAAGAATCCAAGGATCTTCCATATGACTCTTGCGAAAAGACACCAATATCACGGATGTCAAAGCCTCATCGGAACTAGACCCTATCATAAAGATAGGTGCAAGACAACTAAAGCTTCCCATGAGGGATGGATACATGCCCAAACCCACACTCCCAGTTGCCAGCTGAGAGTGCTCTACAATCGGGATCGAAGCTCCCAAAGATGTGGTAACTGATGGATTCTTGAATGAAATTTGATCAATCATAACTATCTTCCCATCAAATGGAAAGCATACAACGCGAAATAGTGAAGAAGCTATGGCTTGCATACTGTACATCCAATTCCTACCCAGCAAGAGATTGTAGTCAAGGGGCGCATCAACCACCTTGACCTTTATCACAACAGTCTTCCCTCCCAAACGGACCTTAAGGGAAGGAAGGATCCCGTGTAGCCTAAATGATATCCCATCAAACGTAGTTAACATGGTCATAGATTTAGAAAACTCAGGGGAACCTAGACCCTTCCAACACGATAAAGACTTCACAGAAGCAGCAGCGCCTTCGTCAATCACAGTGCGCTTGACGGTCATGTTGAGACATTCTACATGAATCAAAAGAGACACATAGTAAGGCAAGTGAGGTTGAAGTCCTGCGGTTTCAAATTTAATCACGGAGGAAGAATTATCATCATTCACACCAAGGGCAGAAAGCAAAGCCTTCCTTTGCAAAGGACAACTCTGAATTACTTCTAGTGCAGACATCGCACAAGGAGTGTGGCCCAAATCCTCGACAATATAATAGTTCTGGGCGGCTTAAGCATTAGGGTTGTGCCCCGAATGCTTAAGGACTCCCTTAGGAATGCGAGGTGCAACTTCAGGTTTATCCATACTCAAAGGAGTCCCTGGTGGATCAGGTTCCTTTCCTGGGTTGGATTGTGACGAACCATAGTCCTTCGCACTGGTCATAACTTTTACAGCACATACCATGTTAATGCAACCATGACTACTACCCTTCGGTGGATCTTGATCACCACCAGACTGATCATGGGTCCTTGAGATCATGTCTTGATTGTGAGGTAAAGGGTTAGTCATCACAGCTAGGCCCTGCGCTAATAATCTCGAGGCTTCATCGATACGAGGGCACAAGTAAGTGAGGTGATCTTCCTTACACAACTTGCAAGGAAATTTAATGTTATGTTTAGCTTTCTTGTCCCCCCGAGCATTACAGGCGTTCTTGTCATTATTATTAGCATTTTCATTCCTATTCCCACCCTTATGATTGTTCTTACCCTTCTTTTTATTCCTTCCGGGTTGTTGGTTACCCTTCTGGTCTGACGATTGCACCAAAAGCACACTCGCCATTTGGGTGGGTTGAGATGAAGTCGTGGCTTGTCCCGAAGCTGATTGGTTGATTGAAAATTGAATGACTTGTTTTGCAACCGAATCCGCAGGTTTAGCACTCACACAACCAACAATGCCATTGGCATGTGGTCCAGGTTTAACTTTGGCATCGAAACTAGAACGGGGAGCATTGGGAATGATCTCATGTAACAAACCAGATTGAGCATAAATCAAATCCAGTTCCTGTGCCCTAAAAATTTCTTGTTCCTCATTTTGCACTCTGGATGTAGAAACATCCTTCGCTATATAAGGCAATAACGACTTAAGGAACCATTCAAGGAGGAATTTCGGCAGTATAAAGGCTTTAATCAACCTCTTCCGTCTACGCCACTCTTGGATATGATCCAAGATATGTGTGGCTTTATCCTGTCAAAATGTCAACAAGAGTTCCATACCAACATCATAATGCACTAATAGCTAGAAGTGGTTAACAAAATTCATCGCTAGGTCATTGAACAAAGCGAATTCCCCCCTGGGTAGCTCTATTTACCATTTCGCGGCAGGCCCTGTAAGGGTGCGTTGAAATAGCCTTAAACAGATCGAATCTTGTTGTAAGGAATTTGTAGAGCACCATAGGTGAAATGTAGTAACATGTTCACTCGGATCCTCTCTTGGTTTGCCCTCGAATTTGGGTATGTCTGAGGGAATCTTAGTAGGTACAGCCGACCAAGTCGGGTCATGAGCTACAATATCGTTCGTCAATATCAACAAGTCAGGAAGATTTAGCGTTGCGAGGAAAGGGATCCTAGGATGAGTAGGTCGATGGACCACTCCCTGATAGTTCTGATTCACATAGTTCTGATTACCATAACCACCATGGCCTTGGCCATAGTTCCCTCCTCCCGTTTGACCCGTATAGGGTGGCATGGAAGAACCATAGTGTGGTGTACCTTGACTATTCAGAGCTACAAAGCCGTAATTTGGAGAGTAAGCGGGTTGTTGATACCCGTACCCATAAGGTGAATAACCCTGTCCATACTGCATCCCATAATAAGGTCCATAAGTCATCGCATGAGATGTCCCATGAGACACTTCGTAAGTAGGGATATACACTCCGAAAGTAGGAATATACATTCCAAAAGTAGGGATATACATTCCGGAAGTAGTAACATGACCTCTAGAAGTATGAACATGACTTCCTGGAACAACGGGTGGTACTTGAACTTGAGACACAATACGTCGAGTAATAGCAGTACGGACATGACTCATAGCAACACTCCGGACCAAAGGACCACGTGAATGAGGTGGAGGATGAACATTCAAAGAACTAGGGACAGAGGACGAAGGGACCTGTGTAATTATGTATGTGTTGTTCCCTATAGTCACTCGTCTCGGATCTGGTATCCTAATAGGATCAGTAGCCCTAGGCCTAGGAGGAATATGTGATGTAGCTTCCAGCCCCGAGATGGAAGGTGCAATGTGACTTGTGCTCCCAAACCTCTTTGAATGGTAAGGAATGAAAGTGCCCCCAGGCATAGTGTTAGGCTCAAACTCTAACTCGACATAAAATGCCAAATCATGTGTGGGAAAACCAGACATACCATAACTACCATAACTAGTGCTCGTAGGTTCAAAATGAGTCTCATCATCTTCCGGCATTCCATACTGGCGATGCATCAATGGGGGATCAACACTAGAGTAAGTAGGTCCATCATGAAAAGTACCTATCTCATAAATTACAAGACCTAACTCAATCAAATCAAGTGAAGGATCATAGTTAGGAGTAAACTCCCCATCTTCCACTTGAATGGGAGAAGGTGGTTCAGGAATACCTTCAACATGGTATCCCATCATGTGTGAATCAATGTGCGAAGTAGTCCGCATGGACTGTCTATCACACTCTCTTAAAGGAGGAGGAAATGTAGAAGGCGAAAGTCCTGCTAAACGGCGAGAACGGCGAGGAGCCGCACCTGAATTCACAATGACTCAAAAAATATAAAAGACTCTCTAATTACACAAACCCTAGGCAAGCTAACGTGCACAGAGCAATCACCAATAAAATCTAAATCCAAACACAAGAAATCAAGGGTAGGATAAGTGAGCTCCCGAATGAAGCAGGTATGTCTCGCCTAGGAGAGGCTTGAGACTCCCATAGACAAAAAGCGGAGGTACGTAACCAATTATTGTGGCCCTCATTTTCAACACGTAAAGCGACTGTGCTATCTGACCCCAACCTGGCCGAGACACCCGTAGAATAACCCCTGCAGAGTACCCCCTCGATATCCTAGGTAAGGCAACTAAGGTCACCTCAATATAATCAATGCTCAAGCGGACAGTCGCAGGAGGGATTGACCGTATGGCCAGGGTAGCAAAGCCCGAAACTCTCGAAAGAGCCCCCAGATACGAATACAATCCTAGAAATATCTCTGGTGCTACTCAGTTATGACTAGGGGTCATTCCAATCAATAACCGCTGACACTGCCTCATGCTTAACTCCATTTTGAGAGGAGGATCCTAAGAAACACTGGTTATACCAAGGAATTTCACACACTCACCTGGACAGACACATACATGTTGTTGTTTAGTGGTCTTGGAGAATTTACTCACAATGAACTATTCCAAGACCCTAAAACCTAATCTTGTTGGTGAACCCTATCAAATAAAATAGTGTAGTTCATTTTAATTAAGCATTGATTTTAATTGGCTTTATTACTCAAAAGAGGTATATGGCCGTGCAACTAATGGCATTATGACACAACATGAAGCAAAATGCACACCTAACAATCAATGCAAATGCATTGTGTCCATGAAAAACACGGTATGCTACTACGTGAAATGCACAATTTTCTTCGAATGATAGATGCAAACTTTCCTATATGAAATCTTGACTAATACTCCAAAGCAAATCTAGTGCAAGTACTATGCAAAATGCAAGATGCAATGCATAATGATAATCAACTATTTTTGGATTTTTTGAAAATAAAAAATGAGATACTAAAGAAAAAGAATGGTTCTACAAACCCCAAACTCTGCAAGCACACTCAAGCAGCACTCAAGCAAAGTACTAAGGTAAAATAAATCTAATGCACTAATCCCAAAACAAAAAATCGAAAATGCAATGACAAGAACATTATTCAAAAAAGAAATTTTACCCTTCAAAAAAATGCCTCTGGTAAAAAATAGAGGTGTATACAGACTCTAGCAGTATCAAAGGAGACTTAGCAATCATCCAAATTCACCTAGCAATAATCAATCTTCCTATAGAAGGCAAAACTAAGGGCATACGTGAATGTTCTTAGTAAACCCCCGTGTGTACGTGGAAATAGCAGTGAAACCTGTGTATATACGCGACTGTGAGTTAAAAACTCGTGTACAGAATGAAAGGTGCATAAAAATAAAGGCAAGCAGACAAGCTGAGACAAACTTCACACCAATCAGACACTACCAGGCAAACATGCCCCCAGACCCGACACAAAAACAAGAGAAAAAAGAGCAATTCAAAGTCATTGAATGCTGATAGAAAACCCCCAAAGGACAACTACTAGGAACTCCCCAGCGGAGTCACCAATTCTATTACGGAGAGAAATTCCTATGGCTTGGGGTACCACAACAGACAGCTTGACTCCAGAAATCAATCCTTTCGAATATGCAATAGAAATCAAATATCTAACACTAAAGGATCAGACATCGTACCTTATTCCGAACGGTTGAAGTAGATCCCTGTTGAGCTTTCCAACTTCAGCTTGAATTGATGAATAACTTCCTCAACAATAAGTAAACAAGACAAGCATACTATATATATGGGTGTTAGATCTATTCTAGAATATATAATCAACAATGTATAAGCATTTGAAATCATCCATGGATAAAATATTCATTCAAATATACATTATTGGATAGGAAAAGATATTTCTATTAATATAAAATCAGAGATTACAATGAATACAACCTCTGTTGGCACGTCTGTGAATCAAAGAAACTGAATCCCCACTTGGGCCTCCACCACCTCAATCCTCCATCTCTCGATAGCAATCTCACAAGCAAAAGGCAAGCTTGGGAAGAACACAAAAGTGCTACAAGGGACAAAGGGATGCAGACTCAAGCACAAGTTCTGGCAACAATAGACTATAGTTTCTTTGCTCTCAATTCTCTTATGCCTTCAATGTATCCAAAGAGTTCCTTATATATATTTTCAAAGGGGTAATGAAAGGTCTAATCCGAGCGATCTCAAGGCATATGGAAGGCCAGGAGACAAGTGATTTAGATCCATGTCAAGGAAAACTCCAAAAGGATTTGGATTTTATGCACATCCCGATGTAAGTGGTTTTAGGGGTCAAACCCACGTATATACGTGATAAGGGGTTTAAAAGTCGCATATAGAAATTTTCACATGTTTATAGGGATGGTCTAGGAAACATCAAAGGACAGAAAATGATCTAAGGGGTCTAAGGAGTCTGTAGAGGGACAGGAGAAGGCCATACAAGTGTGATTCACCTAGTGTGGTAAAATTAGCTATAACAGATGCCCCCTAATGTGTGAGGTCAGAGGGGTCATACGATGGCCGAAATAAATTATAAGTCCATCCCAGAAGTGGAGTGATGAAGAATCCCAAATGGAAGACCAGCCACCCAATCAACATAGTACAATGATACAACTCTGCACATAACTGCAAATACATATAGCAATCCCAGATACATAAGAGTACAATGGCCATGAATAGGCATGATACAAAATATCACATAAGTGGTCATCGCCATGTACAATATACATAGCTCAGAATCTCCATGATGAAGATATACAAAGGATCATGATATCCATAATGGTTGAAGATATACAATGGATCAAGATCTCCATAATAGCTAGAAATGTCTGACATATATTGGAATCAAGTCATGAGAGTTGAAATCTCATGAACACTGGCACGATCAAGGAGGTAGCATATAAGAAACGCCACAAATCTGGAAGGTCTTCTACACAAACCGCTACGAGTACATGTCCTACTACGTGAATAGAGGTGTCTAGGTCAAACATAGTAGTCCATCGTCTGATTACCAGTCATTAATGTATACCGTTAGCAGACATGAGAACACCCACTTATAATGAAAATGGGAATCAAGGTACTAGAGTGCAAACTAAAAAATGTGAATAAATGTGTTGAGGTCAAACACTTGAGAGGATCCACCGATCAAGGGACATTGATGTATTCCCAAAAACTATCAATGGTAGGAGAACCTGCCACTGATGACTGCAAGTCTCAAGGCACTCAAAAATGACTCTAGATTCCAATCCCAGAATAAATGATATGAAGTCGATGGGATGAAAGCCGCAGGAAGGAGGGCATTAAGGCATCCCCCATCATCCAACACGAGGTACTCAGTAAAGTTGCATAATGTGGAAGGACTCGATCATAAGGTGCATGGACCAGTAATTATACCGGGAAAGGCTGACATGCAAAGTCAAGATAACTAAGGAATGGCCGACTCAGGTTTCAACTTCCTTCGAACAAGAGCATAATAGCGAATGGTGACTAGAGAAAGGCATCATAGACTCGATATACAGAAGTGGGACATCTCTGCAACACATGAGGCATCGACAGTGGCTCCATGGGGACTAGAAGCTTAACCAGTCGGTGGAGATAAACTCAGATAAAATGAGTACAACTCCTAAAGTCAAACTATAAACCCAACCAACGGATGTGATATACAATGCTCTGTTCGAAGGCGACATGACTCGACAGCTGCCAAAAGATAACATCTTTCCTTGTCCCGGTTTTTGGTTTTTTTTATTTTTTTGGACTTTTTCAAATATTTAAAAAGCTTGAAAAAGAATAAAATTGCTTTATAGTTACAGACTAGTAGGAGATGAGTGTCATATGGGAAAACAAACTAGTTCCAAGCAGTGGAACATACCTATGCTCAATGCAAGGATACATGTGTAGGATAGCGACACTCGGGGGAAAATCCCCTCCCGGTAAAAATAGGGAATCAAGCTGCAAAGGATATATAAAATGGCTCTGCATGGCTAGACATGAGACAAGCTCAGGCTATGTGGCTGAAACTCAATGTCAGGGAAGCCGGCGTAAGTCTCAATAAGGTAGGAAAAGCTCATGATAATGCAATTACAACTTGACATAAGGGAGTCCTGAGGGAAATAGGCCAACAAAAGATCAAGAGGAGTATGAAGCTCTTGCGAAATGTCATGGCAATACTATACAAAATACTCCCACACCCTAAGGGACAAAATGTCAGCATGGGCACCAAATGCAAATAAGGCGCTAACTAGGGTACCCATGTAAGGTCAAGCTCTACCACTCATATCATGCCACTTCTAAAATAGCAAGAAGGTTTCATGACATAATAGAGTGGGTTCGTACCTAAGGCTATAATGAAACAGTCATAAGGTCATGAAGAATGCAAAAAGTGATGAAACCTAACCTATATGCCAGTTTAGACATGATACCTGAAATCGGCATGAACGAGTCAATCGAACGGCTGAAACGACAGTAAAAAAGGTCTCCTACATCATAAATTAGTCCAAAAACGGTCCAAAAGGATTAGAAACAGTCCAAACAATAGGAAAGGGGGTAAAAAATTTCAAAAATTTGAAAAATTTCTATAAATAGTAAAAAATTCAAAACATTATAAAACATTTGAAATTTTTACCCATTTGAGCTCAGAACTTCAACAGTGAATTCTAGGAGATCCAGCCGACGGAATCCACTACCGTTTTTTCCAGGTACTTACCCATGCTCTACTCTTTCATTTTGATGCAAATTTTGTCAAATTCCATGGTGTATTTGGGTTTTTAGGCCATTCTAAGATACGTGCCATGGCCCACGCAGAAATCGAGAGTTTTTCCGTGTATAGGGATGGATATACACAAAAAACTCCCTGAAAGTCGCGTACATACGCGACTGTTTAGCAAACAATTGCGTATGGGGCCGTGCTCCATGATTTTTAAGTATTCTAATGGACAAAACTCAAATTTTATGTGCAGGATGGTCCTAGAATGGAAAGAACGTGAACATGGTGATGTAGAAGAGGCAGTAAGGGCAAATCTAATGGCTCAACAAGCGTTATGTGCATGTGGGCTTTACAAATTTTGGTGTCTTGGTGGCTTAAGAGCCAAACCAGGACTATTCCAGATGTTAGTGGACTACTGGGATCCAGACTCAGAGTCAGTCCAGATAGACGAGATGTCCCTCACCATAGAAGTGGAGGACATATACTTTATTACTGGACTTTCCCGACGGGGGGAAGTGGTGAACCTACGCTCTCACAGGCCCGGAGGTGGCCTGACTATAGATGAGTACATTGTAGTGTACTGCTATCTGGACATGGAGAAGGTGGGGAGTTAGATCTCAATTAACTCCATACAGGTGCTGGGCCTAAAGTCCATCCTACTAACACTGGGAAGGATAGCAGGCTTGGCTTCACTCCACCAGGCCTCGTGGCCTCTGATGTTCTATGCACTGGAGTGCATGAGACCCATGGTATACGATTGGAGCACTACGCTACTGGGAAACATGAAACACCAGCTCAGTGAGTGCAAGATGGGCAGAGTGTGAAACTTCAGTTTCAGCAGCATACTGATCATGTTTTCCTTTGAGTGTGTTCTAGGATTGAGCCCTAGAGTTGACGTTCCTCTGCACGGGGTTCGAGATCCAACCCAACGGCATTGGGCAGATGCAATGCACAGAATGGGTGGAGGTAGGGTGTCCAACCCCTATCTAGCTGATTTATTTCCATGGTGGCGACGATAGATAGTTTCCATCGATGACTACCCCTATGCGAGGATAGATTTCTGGGGAGACTCGAACATGCCTCTACCACCAGGATCGGTATACGGTGACATTGGTAACGAATCTCGACCCTCTTTTAAAAAGTATGAGTTATTTAATTTTTTTTGTGTTTTTTGATTATGTGGAATCAAAAGACATGTTTTTGGGTGACAATACATAGTGACATATACCATATGCATGCAGATGTGGGACCACGGTGGCCTGAAGGCTTCCCTCATCATAGACAGAGGGGAAGAGGAGAAGATATCATGGGTGTGGATGCAGAGCAGACGCTCCAAAGCATTCATACCAACTTTGTGAGAGTGACACATAGAGTACCCATGGCACAGGTCGAGGACTTTCATGAGGCCATACAACGCCAGGTGGTGGGTGTACCATGAGCATGGGTGTGGCTATTTTGACGGCTAGTTAGAGTCGTAGTGACATTCCACGATCACAACCCCCCTCCTCCTCCACAGGCTTAGATACCTGGGAGTGATGCATTTTGTACTACCGTGTATTATATTTTGGTGGCTTGAGAGCCCCAATTTTGTATTATGACACTATGTATTACCACATTTTGGATGTTTATAAAAACTTTTATGATGATCGGTTTATTTATTCACATGTGTAAAAATTTATGTTTGTGATGAGCTTATTGTGTATGAAACAAATTCCAATCTAACACGTAGTTAGCATATGATTCAACAACTTGATTATTAATTCTTGGAATATGTATGTATGTTATATTATCAAATTTCCATTCTAATAATCTCACACGTAAGAATCTTCTTAATAATGTCGGATCTCTAACATGGTACAAACCATTAAGATGTGACACTACTAACTCCGAATCAAGACATACCTCAAGAGAGAGAACACCATGTAAAATGGCATCCCGTAGAAGCTCAATAACGACACCATACTCAGCAACATTGTTTGAATATGGCCGTAAACATACCCCTCCTGAAGACAATACCTGACCCATAGGAGTATAAATCACCCAAGCAGTAGAGGCTGAGTGTTGAGTGTGATGGCTCGCACCATTCGTGAATCCTATGAAGGTGGAAGATTCCATTGATATCTGTCAAAAGAAATGGAAACTAATCACAAACCCGATCACCATAAGAAAAAGACCTA
The DNA here is from genome assembly GCA_001517045.1 of Pseudotsuga menziesii. Classification (NCBI taxonomy): domain Eukaryota; kingdom Viridiplantae; phylum Streptophyta; class Pinopsida; order Pinales; family Pinaceae; genus Pseudotsuga; species Pseudotsuga menziesii. Next base: position 12,574 of record LPNX010682701.1, on the reverse strand, counting down.
CCTATGAAAAATTGTACAATAATATACAATAACCAGCCTTGGCTGAAAATCATGCATAGTAATTTTTGAGATAGAGCCCATTTCTAGGCTCCACCAAGGACATTCCCTCATAATCCACTAACTCATAAGAGCCCTTCTCTAACACATGTTTGACAACATAAGGACCACGCCACACGGGGTTAAAAATTCCTGCCCCCAAGGGTTCTTTCGGTTGATCCCACAAAAGGACCAATTCTCCCTCACTAAACCTCCTTGGATGGACATAATTATCGTACTGGACCTTTACACGATGCTTATTTATTTCTAGAGACATGAAGGCATCTTAACGCTGTTCATCATGTTGCTCAAGGTGGACCAAACGCTCCTCCAACAAGGAAGTGTCTGGTAAGAGCTCTATGGCTGGCTTCAAAGAAATAATCTCACACTCAACCGGCAATACCAACTCCACTCCATGTACAAGTTGATATGGAGAAAAACCCGTGGCAGTCTTAACAACGGTTCTATAAGCCCAAAACGCAGGATATAACATAATGTGCCAATTATTCTTGCTTTGTGTGATGGTTCGTTGGAGAATGGATTTGAGTGATTTGTTCACTTCTACCTATCCATTCACTTGAGGGTAGTAAGAGGAGGAATGCTCTTGTTTATACCCTAAATTTGATGCCAACTCTTCCATCATATGATTCTAAAAGCGCGAGCCATGGTTAGTGACAAGCTCTTTCGGAATACCGAACCGAGTAATAATCTGGTTGTATATGAAGTCCGCGGCTGTCTCACCGTCGGATTTAACTGTAGGCATAGCCTCAGCCTATTTCATGAAGTAGTCAACAACCAGTATGATATGATGATGCCCCCAAGTTGAATCTGGGTTGCAATCCATAAAATCAAGCCTCCACTTAGTGAAGGGACCGGCGATGATGATGGGATGTAATGGTTAACAGCTCCTCTCACTGCATTCGCTACAAGAAGCTCATTCCCCTAATAGCATTCGCTACAATAGCTCAATCCTCTCTACTGCATTCAAAATTCTCCCTCAAATGGAGCAGCTCACCCCCTTCAACTACAACCAGTGGAAAGAAGACATGGAGAGCTTCCTTTGCACCAAGTTGCTCTTCAAACTTATAGAAGAAATAGAGGCAGTGCCAAATCTTAATCGTGACAAAGAAAAGTACTTGAACAGGCTTGGTGATGCTCATGGATACTTGTCCCTCTCAGTTTCTCTATATCTTCATTTTCACATCCAAGGATTGAAGACTCCCAAGGATATTTGGGACAAGCTTGCTTCCTTATTTGATAAGCAGGATGAGATGAGGGTCCATCGGCTAGCAAATGAACTAATCTCTCTTAATCCATCCAAATTCAAAATACTGAATGAATTTTTCACAAAATTCAAGAACCTGATATATCAGTTGACGTAATGCAAGGTGGAGAAGGTGGATGATCAACTCATCCTTGCCATTATCTCAAAACTCAGTGCAGGCTACTCTGTCTTTGTATCAATGTTTCAATTGGTGAGGGTCACTACTTCAAATTGGAAAATGCCCACTCTTGATGCTTTCATTGCATCTCTCACTTATGAGCATGAGAAGTTGATCCAAATGGTGATCATTCGATCTTCCAGAGATCGAGCACTTGTTGCAGGAGAACCTACAGGAGCGAATGATAAAGGAAAGCAAAGAGATAAGTCTCCTATGAAGAAAGAGTATTCAAATGATCCTTCGGGTTTGAAGAGAAGTAAGATGAATGGAAAAGGCAAGGTCCTCTGTTCTTACTATGGTAGGGGTTTCATTAAGAAAGCTCCTATATGAGAAGAAAACTTGATGAAATGGATCTTCTTTTGAAGAAACATAACATTGCTGCACCTACTAGTGCAAGGAAGGATGACTCTGAAGAAGAAGATGAAGAACATCAAAGGAAATTCCATGCACTGAAGGCTATCTTTTCAATAGTACAAGTCTTTCTCATTGATTATGTAGCTTCCAATCATATGGATGCTTACAGAGAATCATTCTCTTCCTTATAGTCCTTTGATGGTCCTAGTATTCAGATGGGAAATAACAGTCAAATTTGAACCAAAGGGAAGGGTTCTATCGAGATTGAACATGGAATCTTCAAATATGTGCTCTATGTTCCCTCCCTAGCTTCAAACCTGTTATGTGTATACCAGATGACTCATACTGGCTCTCCAAAGTGAGTGATATTTGGTCCTGACTCAATAGATATCACATATGTCTCTACTGGGAACATAATAGAAAAAGGTGTTGCAAATCATGCCTCCAAAGAATATGAGTTCTCACACTTCATGCCTCCTTCAAAACTAGTGCACTCTCAGTAGCCACTTGCAAGGGAAGGTAAAATCATTCCATCTAATTCTTTTGCAGCTTCTACTAGTATTGCATATCTAGCTATATCAGTTTATGAGATTGAGGTTTAGGGTGATTTGAATCTAGATCCAGTCCCTACTTCCAATCTGGAAGCTAGGAAGATGACTGGAAACCCACCTGGCACTCAGAAAGGAAAGACCCTTGTGATATGTCATGCAATATTACCTCCTTCAGAGAGATGAAATAGAATCCCTGTAAGATGCTACATGGAAAAGGCTCAATATCACTACATTAAGAATAATAGAGCTTATCATACACCTCTTCATCCAGCAAGAGACAAAGGTTACGTTCCTCCTTCCTTCCATCATCATTTTGGGAGAAGAAAGAGAAGTCTACATGCCAGGCCCTAGAATACCTGTGCAAAAAACACCATTCATGCTACTTTGCTACATCACAGAGATGAAGGTTGCAGCAACATACTTCCAAGGTTTTCAAACTTGAATCCAGATTCTCTCTGCTTAGATAGAGGGGGTCTTTTTTCCCATCTGGTTTTTTCCCCAGCTCCTTGTATTAAGCGGTTTCTTTACTTTACTTGATGTAATGGGTGATCTATGGTCTTAGTTACCAAGGCCGACATATTGTCCAAGTAAGCATTCAGGGGGGTGTTAGGATTATTAATCCTCCCTTGTCCAATTTGGTCATATGTCTAAATCAGGAGTCATGTCTAAATTGGGAGTCTATCCAGTCTATTTTTAGTCACTAGCACCATTGGGTCCACTTGGCCTAATTGGGGAACATGTTCCAGTTACTAAAGTGTGAGGAACATTAATTGAGGCCTACTACCATTGATTTCACTTGCATGCATCGATTTAGGATCCTCCTAGATCAATTCCTACAATTTAGGGGCCACTGGGAGTGCCGATACCAACCTTCATCAGTTGAGTTCAGTTAGTGACTAGTCAAGGTGAGTTATGAGTCAGTTACATTTAGTTCTAGTCCTCTACATTCAATTAGCACTAGGTTTGCATGACTGCATATAGGAGAGGCGCATTTCTCACCTACCATAGCCAGTTAGCCTCAGTCAACACTGAATTAGACACTTGAGTTGTGTTTTAGAACTCCATTGAACTCCGATAATGGTTTAGACAAGGTTGGTTAACTATTGATTCCTCCAATAATTATTTAGACAAGGTGTTAGTTACCTACAGTCAAGTAGAGTCTAATCAATTTGAATTTCCTCATGTGGATTCAACTTTGCATGTGGCTATTTAAGCCATTGTACTTCATTGTAATTATTATCTAATTACACTTTGATTAATGAAAAACATTCACAGTTGCAAGCCATTTTTTCACTGTTTCATTCTTCAATAACTGAGTAAATTATGTGATCTATTTTGTGAATTGTGTGTTTTTCCATAGATCTATGTGCTCAATTTAATATCCAATGCACACGTTTTAAGGATATTAATTGCACATGTATCCAAGAGATCAAGATTTGGTACATGCGTCCACAAGATCCATATTTTAAGGAGTTCAATGAGATTTTTGGGGGTAATACCATCCTTGATAAAGAAGATACATGGAATTATTTGGTATTTTTCAAAGGTTTATATCATTCCCTTGAGGATCATTCCATGAAGGATAATATCTGTTGAGATATTGTAACTTCAAAGGATATTCTAAAATTATTTTACTGATGTACCCCAAGGGAGATGTTATTATTCCTCCGTCGGGATGTTACTATTGTAATTGGTAATCATAGAGTCATGAGGTAAAGCCTCCATTCTAATTCGGGTCATTAGTACACCAATGAATAATATAAAATATTGTTTTGGGTCTTCCTAGGTGAAGTCGACCCAGATAGTTTAGTGGGGCCAACTTGTTAGGGTAAAATTCAAGTTGAGATAAAGTGTATAAATAGAGAAGCTGGGTTCCTCCATAGAACATAAGACACTCACTTGAGTAGCACATAGGAGAGAGAGAGAGAGAGAGAGAGAGAGAGAGAGAGAGAGGATAATACCTATTTTTGGGTTTTATCTTATACACTTTATACAGAGGAAGTTTTGTTAGGTTTTCTTCCCCTTGAGGGTTTCCCAGGATAAATATTGTGTCTATCTTGTGATTTTGTTTATTTCAGTGATTCTACATATGCCACTATTGTGAATTTGTATTAAACACTAATGATAGATATTTTATCATTTGAAATATTAACATGGTATCAGAGCTAGCCTGAATAGGACAACTTTCACAAGGTGAAACTCTCTCTCCTTTCCCTCCGAAAGAATTTAGGGGTTCTACAAAGTTTGGAATTTATAAGATCTTCTTGCATAGAAATTTGAGCCTCCTTAGATCCCATATATTGAGCCCATGATAAAAAAAAATTGGACGGTTGAATCTTCGAGAAAGTCAAACCCGAGTTTGGCCTTGAACCATAAAACTGTAGAAAACTAGAACCATAAATTATCCAAAAGCTGCAAACTCACATGCAAGTTTTGAAGGGTGAATATTTGGTACCTCCAGAAACTAAGGGGACCAACCAACTCACCCCATTCAAGCGTATCTCCTGGTAAGCTCATATTTTCATTTTGAGAAATCTCAATTTTTAGTGAGCTCCTGGACAGGATGACCCCAAGCACTAATCTTGAGGACAAGTTGGAAGGCATAGAAAACTTCCTGTCATGGAAGTATGGGATTGGTCTCATTTTGAAAGAGAATTCCCTTAAGAAGTACATCAATGATGAAGTTTCATAACCAAAAAAAGATGAAGCTAAGGAGAAGCATGAACAAGACCTAATCAAGGAAATGAGGATCATTGTTGATTCTATCAAAGATCACTTGATCCTTCAAGTGTTATCTAAGAAGAAACCAAAGAAAATGTATGATGCACTTTCCAGAATGTATGAGGGAAGGAACATCAATAGAAATATGAATTTGAGAGCTCAACTAAAGGGAACCAATATGAGTAAAGGAGAATCAATTCGAGACTACTTCACAAGGGTCCCCTAGTTCAGGGTAAAACTAAGTGACATTAGAGACACCCTTGATGAGAATGAGATAGTTATGACTGCTCTCAATGGCCTCACTAGACCTTCATATTTATTCATACAGTCTCTATGTGCCAGAAAAGAAAGTATGAAGTTTGACATAGTATGGCAAGATTTCATTCAAGAAGAAGATAGAGTAGCTAATAGAGAAGCTCTACTTAGAGAAAATGATCAGGCTCTAGCCATCCATACTAAAGGAAGAAAAATATCAAACTTCAAGAAAGGCAGTCATAAAACTTCAAAGAATAACTTTCAAAACAAAAGAGTAAATAATCAGAAGACAGATTACTCAAAGTATCAATGCTACAACTGTCATAAGATATGACACCTTACCAGAGAGTGTCCATCACCAAAGAAGAACAACAAAAGAATACATCATGTCCATCTATCTACAGATGAGGATGAGGGAGAAAGACCTCGAAAGAGTCTAACTAGAGAATAAGATGTACTATTCTCTGCACTCTCTGGGTCTGTAACACCAGGAGAAGATACATGGCTTATTGATAGTGGTGCTTCAAAGCACATGACAGGGAAGAAGCAAACTCTGTCAAGACTTGAAGAAAATATATCTCCTCAAAAAGTATCATTAGGAGATGACTATCAATATCCCATCAAAGGTATTGGTGAATCAAGCTACACATTTGACTCTAGGAATTCCATGAAGATGTAGGAAGTACTCTATGTACCAGGTTTGAAAAAGAATCTACTTTCTATGTCAGCTCTAGATAAGAAAGGATATAGAGATGCTTTTATAGATGGACAAGTACTTACGTGGTCCAAAGGAAAGACACTTAAAGATGTTGTGGTCATTGGTGAAGAAGAAGGAGTACTGTACAAACTCAAAGGACATCTAGAGACATCCATTGTCCATGAGACTACTAGCTCAAGTGAACTATAACACATATTTCAAGAAATCTAGAAAAATTCTATTACAAGGACTTCTATGACATTGAATTTTTTTGTAAACATTTTATTTATTTCATTTAATTTGTAAAAATTATGCATTAAAGAAATATTCCATTAAAATTGGAAAAACTAATCCTAGAAAGAATGTTTTTATTGATCACAAATTTTATTTACTCCAAGTGTTTTTAATATACAATCATAAAAAATAAAATGTTGTATGATTTATAACTAGTTCGGTATGCCATAAATTAGGAGGAGTATATGAAAATCTGTAATTTGTTGAATCGTGAGAAAAAATATTCATGAAGATATAAAATGTAGGATTAATGAAGTTAAGTTGCACACATAATTGCATGTTTTATTACAAGAAGATCTCTATCTATATTTGAAGTGAACAAAGTATCATATTAAATATTTTTATTGTTAAATAACATATTATAATATAGCATGATTGGAAGGAAATCACAATATTAAATTAAAATAAAATAAATTATAAGAAATGTATTGATGTCGAACCAAATAATAACTATAAATTCGTCAAAATTGGGATAGTTGTTAGGTACAACATTATACATACACAATGAAAGTGTGAAGAAATCGAATTAAGATAATGTGTCTACTATCTATGCCTAGAGTCCAATTATAGTGGGATGTAGTAGTTGATAAAATATTTGAGATGTTTGAATTTGGTGCTTAATGGATCCAACATCCCCCCAATAGTCAATCAAGGGACTTGCTAGTCGAATCGAAACTAAAAAAGGGGATTATAAACAACATTGTGAGGATGTCATAGTTGAAGGGAAGGTACCTCATTTACATTGCTTCACTAGTCTAGAAGTTGAGATGATGTTGTGATTTTCTTGCCTCTTAGAATTGCCTCTAGGTAGCACCAAGAAAGAGGAAATCATCTTGGTGGTGTTTGGTAAGGGAGATCGTTTGAGAAAGAAAGATATGAGCTTTAGGTAATCCCTTATGTATATTGATGTTAGGCACCACTGGTCTAGGTATTTATGGAAGGCTCAACACCATTGCTCTATCTCGACTATAAGCCTATGTTATTAAACCAGGAACTACCCTAGAGGTACCATATTGAGTGCATGCATCCACTGGTATAAGGTACATGTTATTATGACAATAAGGTTATCTATTTAAATCTCCATGTTCAAATTGATCTATATAGAAGTTCATTTTGGGTTTAAACCCCTAAATGGAATCTAGCTAAGTAACATGTATGTACTTCTTGTAAATGTATTCCCAAATGATCCTTATCATTTCTTGTTTTGTTATGAGGAGTTGACCAACTGTATCAAGATAGTGCATTTATGTGGGAAGTCGATATTTTAGATATCTAGTGTGGATTGAAGTAAGAAATTGTCTTCTAAAATCCAACGTCAGGAGTGCGCAGTGGAGTCCACTTTGTAAGGGTCTTCAAAGAGATGTATGTAAGGAAGGGGTATCAATCTCTTCATGTTTTCAAGTCTAAAAACAACATAACTTGATGTAATATTTCCAACCAATCATGGCCGAGAATTACTTTCACCAAAAGGCAAAGAAAATGATAAGATTTTAAAATGTCGAAGAAATAGATGTTGAAACATATTTTTCAAATCTTTTAGTTGAACTTTATATATGACCCCATGCTCTTTTGAATTTATTTATGGCACATATCGAATGAGTCTAAATAGTCCACTTAGTACTCATTATCAATTAATTATATGGTTTTACATTGTATTTTATTCCAAAAATTACATACCACATTTATACATTCATTTAATGCATATAAGAAGATAAAAGATAGAACATATCTCGTGCTTTGTTGGCCTATAAGAGATTATTTCAGTTAATCATAATTGAGTTAGTAATACAAACTTACAAAAAAATTGAATTGAGAAATCAAATTTCTTATAGTTCAATGTCACTCACTTATGACCAATCGCGTACTACCCTTAATTCCACTTAGCACTCATTAGCAATAAATTTTGTGTTTTTAAACAAATGTAACTTTAATTATATGGGGCTTTATTTCAAAAATTACATACTGCATTGATAAACTTCTCTTATTAATGAATATACGCAAATAAAAGTCAATAATTTATTCATGCCTTGTTGGCTTATATGAGATTATTGCAATTATAAACTATTAACTTAAGAATACACATTTACAAAACTTTGTGCGTGCCTTGTTGGCTTTTATGAGATGATTTTAATTACAAATATTTGATTTAAGAATGCAAATTAAAAAAATATTTTGAATGGGGAAATCAAGTGGTGTATGATGCAAAAAAATGTCAAACTAAAGGCAATCATCAATAATATTAATAATTGTATTTAAATGTTATTGTTAATTCTCATCTATCTATAAAAGTTTTAAAAACATACAAATTAATTCATCAAAAAATGTGTCCAACTTGTATTGAAATATTGCAATGTACGCGTTAACAAATTTCTAAAAATTAATATCTTCACCTACTATAAAGAACTCAATGTTCTATTGAACATTCGAATGTAGTTGCGTTTCTCTTTGATACGATGAAATGTCTTAAAAAGGGGGAATAGAATTTGGACAAGCCAAGTATCATGTTCATGTCCTATATAAGCCTTTGTTAAGATACAATTTGACCGGTATCCAGGGAATTGAGAAGTAAGCTTTGATGTATCTATTAGCAATATATTTGATTCTTCGTACTTATTTCCATATTTGGACCACACATCACTTAACATTTTCTCATAAAATTGTATCACACTACATTATTTGAATTTTGTTTGCAAGTGACAATGAGACCTATCCCATATGAATTCAAAGTCACTTGTATCGGTATTTGATTTTTCAACTACTTGTTGAATGTTTTTACATTGTATTTTATTCCAAAAAATACATATCACATTTATACATTCATTTAATGCATACAAGAAGATAAAAGATAGAGCGTATCTCATGCTTTGTTGGCTATTATTAGATTATTTCAATTAATCGTAATTGAGTTAATAATACAAACTTACAAAAAAATGAAATGAGAAATCAAATTTCTTATAGTTCAATGTCACTCACTTATGACCAATCTCGTACTACCCTTAATACCACTTAGCACTCATTAGCAATTAATTTTGTGTTTTAAAACAATTGCAACTTCAATTATATGGGGTTTTATTTCAAAAATTACATATTGCATTGATAAACTCCTCATATTAATGAATATAGGCTAATAACAGTCAATAATTTATTTCATGTCTTGTTGGCTTATATGAGATTATTGCAATTATAAACTATTAACTTAAGAATACACATTTACAATAAGTTATAGATTGGGAAATCAAATGCATA
>LPNX010682687.1:3065-15068 GCA_001517045.1 Pseudotsuga menziesii | reverse complement strand
CAATGGTGCTGGAATCAAACTTGAGAAATGATATATGAATATTACCTCTGGATCATTGAATTAGATTATTGATACTATCAAACATGCTATCTCTCTCAGTATTCTAAAGGCAGGTCTCTAAATCAAATCGATTTCCAGTCAATGGTGATAAATTGATAATAGCAATGGCGATGTCCTGCTGTAGCGTATTCCTTCATTTCTCCATCCAAAAACACATTGATCCAAGTCCAATGGATTTCCAAATTGAATGTGATAACACCAATAGTGTACTATGTAGCTTGACCAGTTAAACACACTATATTTCCTCACCTCAAACTATCAATTCAATACCAATCAATCTCTAATTGACGATTGAGCAAATACAATGGCCTTTTCTGTAATACTTTTTCCAGTATCTGAAGCAAAACCCATTGATACAATATCTCAACGCAATTCACAGTTTATCCACAAGTTAGACACAATCATACAAGACACACTGTTTTGATCATCCTCAAAACCAAACTTATCACTAACATAATTATACTCTATAACAGATTGGTACATAACTATCTCATGGAAAAATGAAGACAAAAAGAAACACAGAATTACATAAAAAATTCCTTTATTCTATTACTCTGTCAAACCTCTCCAGAATACCCCGACTCGTATTAGACTGGAGATTGGATTTTATACAAAATATTAGTAAATTTTAGATCCAATTAGATAGTATTTCAACATTCTAAATATGGTAAAAGGTCAAACTGACCCTTTTCATGTACAACTGAAAACACGATTTAGCTGCTACATGGAAAAGAGATCACGTGTCTTTTTATTCTCACCTCATCTATTCCAACATAATTCAAAGCTTCTAGGATTGTGCTCCTAAGAAATATATTTTGACTTTCTAGAAGTCTTAGATTGATTGCTCAATACCCCTGCATCAATGTGGCAACAATTAATCATGTACACATAAATCATTGGGATTTGGTTTCAAGTTCCTTGAAATTAAGTGAGGGGTTGAGATCTCATTGTTGTTTCATGCATTAGATGGGTCCCAGGTATTTTATGCATCTATATATACCTATGAAGGAGAGAGTTCGGGCTAATGTTGACAAAAAAATCAGACTATGAGCAAAACTAATACTAATGAGAACAACAACAAATCAGTTATGACCTAAGGAAAGCACATATAGGATGAATTTGCACTTCCAATGTTTTGGATATATTGATTCATTTTAGAGGTATAGATGCATTGGATATATCAAATAAACTAAATAAAATGATTTGCAATACTATACAGATGCATTAAGATGAATGGATTTACAGAGTTGGCTCAATGTACTAGGCAGATAGTGGAACGGTGGGATGAAAAATATAGTTGTATAGATGCATTGAGATGGATGGATTTGTAGAATTGGATAGATAAAAGTACTGAGATAGATAGAGATAGATAGTGGCAAGGTGGGATGGAAAATATTAGAAATCATAGGTAAGAGTATTGTAGAGTAAGGCTCTAAGAGTGAATTGCTAGGATACCAAATGATATGGTACATGGCTCTAGTATCTAGTCTATGGTTATTTATGTCTATTGAAACATAGAATAATAAGAAATAAGAGAGAAAATAAATGAATTTAAAATGTTTGCTTGTTGTATTAATGAGGACAAATGTATTTTAGTATTTTATAATGGATCCAATTAAACTAACTATATAATTGAAATAAATAATAAACTAACTGTATGCAGTTTCAAAGATAAGATAAATTTTGAATGATCCAAGTCAATAAAAAAATTAACTATTTTCTTTAAGAAATGCATGTGAAGAGGGAGTGTGCTTTCCTAAAGAGACTCTTAATCATTCTAAGTTTTCTTTGAAGGTTTCCACCTCTACGCCACTGGATTTATAGAAATCTCTCTAAGCATAGATGCTTGTTTTCTTGAAGTTCATGGCCCCACACTGTGATTCTAGACCAAACGAAAGGGATACTTCTCATTCATGCATCGAGCTTTAGCTCCTTTAACTTTTATAAGAAATGTTATGCTCACAGCTTGTGGTTCAATCTCAATGCTTTAAATTTGACACACACATATTCTTCTCTAAGTATGGTAGATATATGATGGGTAAATTACTCAATTCATGGATTTGCATAATTTGCAATTTAATAACGTAATCAAAATCTCTCCCTAATTGGTCAAAGACTGAACATTTGACCCTTGATTGGCTACAACTTCACTGCTTAGTGTTGGATTAGTGATAAGCTTGTTTGGATTATTTTGAGTTGTGCATCAAACTCTATCACTTGGGATGCAATTTTCCAAGCTATTTTTAAAGGTTATTTCCTCAATTTAGAAAAAAAGACGAATAATTGGATACAACTTTGGAAAGGTCTCAAACTATCTATTCAATAATAGATTAACATTTTCAGCAAGATACAAATCGAACTCTAAATTACTAAAGCTGAAGAAGTAATAATTTTGAAGCTTAATTCTAGATTATTAGAAGTAATAATTTTGAAGCATAATTCTAGATTATTAAAAATAATCATTTTAAAGCTTAACTTCAACTTCTCTTAACTGATTAAATGGCCATAACACATTTCTATTTCATAGCATGAAACATACCACATTGTTGGAGGAATTTAACCTATTGGGAGGAATCTCACCACCCCATCTTTACCAACCAGTCAAACCCCTCGTAGTGATTCTTTTTTATTATGGATGAAAAACCAAAAATATTTCAGTAGTTCATATAATTATGTGCTTCTATTATTTGTTTTCCTCAATTCTAAAGGGAAAAAAGAAACTAACATGAAAATCCCTCTTTTGGGAAAGTATGTTATAAAATGTAACTTTTTTTATTACTTTGTCAAATAGCTAACAATAGTCTTATAGGACACATAGAAATCAACTTACTTTCAATTGAGCATATTGGGTTTGCACCTCCTTGCAAAAAAAATGTAATTTATTATGTTTTTGGTCTTAGGTATCACATACAAATACCAATTATATAGTTGGGTCTAATCATGGTTTAGGATTACTACTGTATTAAAACACATGCTTTGTATCCTATATTTTTGTGTAAGGTATCTTCTTTTCTGTCATGGAATGTTGATTCTATAAAGTAGATATATGCGGACTTGTATTAAAACACATGCTTTGTATCCTAAATTTCTGTGTAAGGTATCTTCTTTTCTGTCATGAAATGTTGATTTTACAAAGTAGATATAATTGTGTTTCTTCTTTCACTGCTACATGTTCTTATTGTTCTTATTGATGTTGTTGTTATCCAACTACTATATCCACAAGTAGTCCAGCTCTTTTCATGCAAAGCCAAAAAAATTGGAGTGATAACACAAGGTCAAGGTATAATCTCTGAAAGCGAGCTAGTTAAATCTCCCTTAAAACTCTTGGGCTAAATTGGTCAGATTTGGTTTTGGTTTTGGTTAATAAGTTTTGAGTTTTGCTGAGTTTATACTTCTTCAAATTCAGGATTGTTGAGAAACAAAGATCCAATGCTAATAGGTTGCTCACCAGCAGAAGAAGGAATCCAGGTATTTTTCCTTACTTCTGCAACTTTCAAAGAATAAGTCCTGTCTAAAAGTGTTTCATTTCTAGATATTGAATCCTAATTTGCTTCTAAAATTGTTGTGTTGTTAGAGTTCAAAAAACGTGGTCCTTTTGAAATAGAACCAACTGAAGAAGGAAGAGATTGATTTTCCTTTAGAAGGAGGAAATTTTTAAATCTCTTGATACTTACCAGAATGATAAAGATAGTTAGAAATAGTTATTTGTTTCTTGTATACTGTGCTTTTCTAGGAAGAGCCTTTAAGGCAGTTTTTTTTTGCTTGAAGTTTTTTTACTGTACTATTCTTTGCACATTTGCAATCCAAAGCATTCATTCCACAAATAATTAGAAACGATATGTTTCTTTCTCCTGTTATGCTATAATAGTTTCTATCTCTTGTAGGCGATAGCCCCACGGGAATTGGCACTGCAGACCGGGCTAAGTATGAACATGTCACAACTACAGAACGTGGATAGTGAAGGACTTGGTGGTTATGGTTGGGTTGGACACTTTCTTGTGATTTCTGAGCTCCAAAAGCAAGTGTTCAGTTTATGAGAGGCCTTAAATCTCTCGCCTTGCAATGCATCAGCAGATTTAGATGAGGTATATTAGTGCTCTCCTATGTCAAACAATATAAATTGGTAATGTTGGTCTCTAGATATTTTGAAGCTATGATTGTTTGGACTTGGCCTGAGAATTTGTTGCAGTAGTGTAATTTTGTTTTTCATCTTGATTAGAAGAGTTGTAAGTTGTTTCCACTAAAAATATATATTGATTTTTATTATAACACCTCTTAACATGTTTATTGTAGCTATTATTGAGCGCCATGGAAGCACTCCATAAAAGACGATTCTTCTTTTCAGTTCACCTTCTCTTGTTCCAACAAGGCCAGCTCATCAAGCGGCTTCCCCTAAGGTTTCACTTCCCTCTTCTCGTTTGATTTATGTTTATTGCATGTTTGGGAAAGTAGGTTTATACAGCTTTTCTCACATACACAAGTCATACATTTTACTTTTTTGTTTCACCAGCATTTCCAACTTGTGTTTGAGTGCATTTGTTACACTTTTGCACCAAATCATATATAGCAGAATGGCGACTCCATAGGCAAAGAATCTATTATTTATTCTTTTGGGCTATGGATTTGAGACTTTCTTAAATCATTCATCAGTTTCCATAGTTGTCATGTCATTCATTAACCACATGACATATAGGGGTGAACTCCTTCACAGATTGCACTATGTATACAGGTTTCTACCTGTGCAGTCGAGCATAATTGTTTTGTGGATTCGTTGATTATATTTCCTGTTGAAATCCATTTCCTGGTTTCGAGCTGATTTTTACTTTTCTTAGGTACTAAATAGTTGCAGATTTAGCCATTCAAGTTTAATTTTAACCAATTCTTAAATTGAATTTGTTAGATTAGATTTTCCTATTTTGCACATGATCATGGTTATTGTTGTTAGTTATTGAACAAGATAAATAATTTGCTTCATTGTTTTTCTAATTTACAGTTCATTGTTTTTCTGTTTTACAAGTGATTATTTTTTATTGGATTTTGTAGGAGTGAGCTTAACTTATAAGTGGGCCATTGAGTATGAAGAGTTCACTACTGAGGATTTTCCATTCCGTATGAAGAGCCTGATGTTGAGGCTTTCAAGCTGCTAAGTGTGGTTTTGAAGCTGCTGACGTGGGATTTAAGTATGGTTTTGAAGCTGTTGATGTGGGATCTAAGTATGGTTTTGCAACCAAGTGCAAGTATGATGGTTTAGCCATTGTAATATTTTGAAAAGTGATGGTTTTCCCATAAAGTTATATGGAAATTAATATGTGTTTTTGAGAAAATTCATATTTATTGTAATACTTTTGACATTTCATATAATATAATTTGTGGTTTAAAACTTATATATATGGTTGTACTTTATATTATGTATCAATGTTGTTATTATTAACTAATTAATGTGACATTACATGATTTGCATGTGTATTAGATTTTATTTACAAGTGTTGTAATTAATTATAATGTGACTGCATAATTCGCATGTGTATTAGATGAGAATAAATGTATGATTCTTTTTCTTAATTTAAACATAATATCATATTAAAAATTTATATTGATTAGTAATGGACACCATTCAAACTACTAAAATATAATGACCATACATAAAGCGACTAAAAATGACTAAATCAGTGACCAATAAATGAGATTAATGACCAAAATTCGCAAATAAAATGACCAATAATTGAGAGATACATGACCAAACAATGAGATACAAATGACCAGAAAAATTACCAAAATTCGCATATCAATGACCAAAAATCAGTTTTGGTGGCTAATTTATGGTCTTTTATTACGCGACCAAATTTGGTCATATTTTAGCTTGTCATGTGGTCATTAATTTGGTCACAAATGTGATCATATATTTGGTCATTGATTCAAATATATGACCAAATTAATGACCAAATATATGACCAAATTAATGACCAACCGACAAGCTATAAATGACCAAAATAAAAATGACCAATTTTGGTCATGTAATAAAAGACCGCAAATTAGCTACCAGCTATCACCAAACCAAAAGTGGTCATTGATATGCGGATTTTGGTCATTTTTTTGGTCACTAATCTCTCATTTTCCACTAGTGTTATTAGTCATTTAATTGATGGGGTGGAGCAGTTTTATTAGATCTGGCATCCGCGTTCTTCATCGCTGGGAATAAAATCCCATTATGGGCAGAAGGTGCGTTAGAGTTCCGTGAACTAGTAAGTGGTTTTCCTTTATTTTTCTTCTTGTTCCTTTGAAATGCCTTGCATACATCCAAATCGTTTATGGATCTCGGGACTACCTTTTCAAATGAATAGGTGTAGAATCATTTGGAATTATTAGGCTATCGGCCGCTTAGTATGGACCTGGTATTTCATAAAGTGTAGATCGGGTTCTGCGGATATCAGGGGAATACTGGTAGTTTTTATATGCATAGATCTATGATTGTTACGGTAGAGATCCTACGAATACAATCATGATACTTTAGCGTATAGATCCAACACACATAGATAAGACTTTGCTGAGATCCAATGTTTGGGTATCAGAGCGTGAGCTCAGTATACGGTTTGAGTACTACCTCTTACCAGCTCTAGATCTGATTTGTGAATTTGATCCAACCCCAATGATTTTTACCTTGGATAGAATTTTTTATGTTGGTTGGGGGAAATACCCCCTAGCGCGTTGGCTCTCGGGAAGCTTGGGGAAACCATAGCATGGAAGGGAGAACTAAGTTTAGTCAAGGTGATGAAACACTGTGGAACAATGAATGAATCTGAACCCTAGCCTGACTATGCCCTTTTCTATCTTAGAGAACGCCCTAGTTAGTAATGACTGGGTTTACGTAGCCACCTTAGAGGGAGATTCCCATTGTATTTTTTTGCTTCAATGGACTCAAATCCTTAGACGCACTGAGAATAGTATGCGCTGATTGAACTATAAGCCAATAGAGATGCATTATTGTTGGGTGTTTATTCATGTAATGTTTAAGATGAGTATGCGCGGAGAGTACTCCTGCTACAATCAATCCATCCATCAGAAAGACTGAAGGAAAAGTGGTCGATAACGTTCCCGTCGTCGAACTTTCCAAGCCCATCACCGCTTATTGCAGTCGTGGCTGTTGTGGGAATCGCTGCTCCAGATCGATGGTCGTATCGCTGCTTCCAGTTGCCCATGCGCTCAGGTTTTTGTGCTTTGCGATTTTATAGATAGCAGGCCTTTATTTCTCTGCTGCGTGGGTTGGGTTTTATTCTCTGCTGCGTGGGCTGAGTTTGTGGGTTTGTGGGCTAAGTTTTGTGGGAGTTCTACTTTGCATGTTAAGGATTGAAGGCTAGCTATAAATCTAGGAGACTGCGCCTGGTTGCATGTGATCTGAATATTTCAGCTTGTGATTTTGGGTAGATAGCGATTTGTTTGCATGCCTTCATGGATATCTCAGCTTGTGATTTGTGCAGATAGTTGTGATTTTAAGTTTGATTGATATATTTGGGTATTATTGCTGGAAGGAATCTGCTTGCCTAGATAGTGATCTGTTTGCATGCCATCTGTGTGCTTGGGGATGGGATGTGTGTGTATTAGTATTAATATGCAGAACTTGGCTGCATTTTGAGCCTGGGAATGGGTTGTGTTGTTATTATGGAAATATGCAGAACTCTACTACTTTTTGAGCCGGGCAATGGGCTGTTGTTTTGTTTAAAATATGTATAAATTTGTCTGCGTTTTGAGCCTGGGATTGGGCTGTGTTGTTATTATTGAAATATGCAGAACTCTACTACGTTTTGAGCCTGGCAATGGGCTGTTTGCTTTGATTAAAATATGTAGAACTTTGTCTGCGTTTTGAAGCCTGGGAATGGGCTATTGTTTTTATAAAAATAGGCAGAAATTTGACTGCGCTTGAGCCTGGGTGAAGCATCTCTATAAGAGTTAGAATGCGCTTCAGCCAGTTTGGATAACTACACTTACTATATTTTCAGTCCGTTGTATGCATCCCTACCGAATCTTCTTTATAAGTTCTCTGCATCTTGCTCTCTCTGTCTCTATATATATACTTCTCTATGTACAGGTTGTATATCTTGCTCATGCAGGCAAGTCTAGTTAGGATTCATGACTTACTAAAGAATGTGGAATCCCAGCTTATGCTAAAAGTACCCTATGAGGGATAGTCCTGAAATGTAAACAGGAAGAGAAGGCAACATAATGATTGCCGTTGTAATCAGCTTTTGGAAAATATGATGATACTGCAGTTTGGTGGACGTAGCCTCATGGACGAGGTGAACCACGTATATCGGTGCCTTGATGTGTATTACTTGCATTATGTGTCTTGATGTGTACTGTTTTCTTATGCCCGTGGATGTCCTTGGTTGATCTTCTTATCTGTTATGGTGTAAATGGTTGAATGCCCTTTCTATGGATGTTTAAACGCAAAAGAGAAATTAGTTTTACGATGGTTGGTTTAATATGCAGTTGCTCATGTTAATGGTTTGGTTTAATTTAATATGCGGTGATCAATGGTTTGGTTTAAAATGCATTTACACATGCTAATGGCTTGATTTAATATGCATTATGTTAATACGCATTAACCAATGGTTTGGCTTAATATGCATTTATTCATGCTAATGGTTGAATTTAATATGCATCTTGTTTTACAACTTGTAAATGATTATGAAAACGATGATCTAATGTTTTCTTTTCAAGGATAAGGTCAATGTTCTGGGTTTTGGACCTTTACAAGACCATTGATAGATGATTTTCAAAATAGGCTAATGATATGAATGAGTATACGTTTGAAAGGATCAATCATACATTCGACACTAATGAGATGGACTTGGTTTTAGTAACAGTGCACAAAGTTTTTTTCTTTTACCCATTCTTCATCCACAATGGACTCTAGGTACAAGAGGTACTTTACAGATTTTTTTCTCTACCATGGGTATGATTGTTAACACTCGCAAACCAAAAATTATGATTATCAAATCCAAGAAGGACACTTAAGCTAATTTTGTGTATGACAATATCAACTTGAAGGAATTGTCTTCTTACAAATACCCAGGAATTGATATTCATCACAAGCTCAAATAGAACTATAACATTAAGGAAAGGATTAATGGAGGGTGGAAAGCTTATTTTGGTCTTGAAAATAATTGTTAAGCAATAAACCTTGCGACGTGGGATACAAAGAATCTCCTCTTTGAAACTTTCGTCACTCCTGTTATCTTATATGGGTGTGAGTTTTGGGGTTGTATTATATCTAGAGAATCCTGGAAAATGATTGAGCACATCCATAATCCTTTTATAACATACAAACTCAAAATTAAAATCAATACACCCTACCCTATTCTCCTTATAGAAGTGGGTATTTCCCCTATCGAGAGCCTAGCCATGACTAGGCTCCTGTTGTAGAAGCAAAAAATCAATAACATGGGAGACCATAGACTTCCTAAACTAGCTTTGAATTCCATCCGAAAGCACCTAAGGATCAAGCGAGGCTGGTATAAAGATACCAGGGCTTGGCTAAACTATTGGGAGAGGCGTAATAAAGATTTAGAGGATAAAAGAGGGTTAAGGTATTACAAGGGGGTCATCAACCCTACTCTAAAAGATCAAAAGTATCTCTCGGTTTTAACTAGTTCAAAGAAAAAAAATAATATATCCAAGATAAGAACGAACTCTCATGAGCTTCATATTGAAATTGGTCGTTGGGAAATTACTAAAACATCATGGGTAAAAAGGATGTCCATCTCTATGAGAATATGAACATTAAGAATGAAAAACACTTCTTCTTACAATTCCCCGTGTACACCCATATTAGATCTCAGTTTCATAATCTTTGTTGCAATTCCGACCTTCCTAGGCTTTTAACTTATCAAAATTATAGTGAGCTCGGGACGCTTCTCTCCAAGCTCTTTGAACATAGAAATACATATTTAAAATAAACTAAATAATTCGTTTCTTTGGGTCTGATAGACCAACATTTGGTCTAAGTGGACGTTAACCACCATCATCATCACCATAATGAAATTATTGTAGAAAAAGTATATATAAGCATGTAATATTGTTAGGTGTATTAAATTATTTTAAGAACAATAAATGTTAAGATTTGTAATTTTTTATTTGATTTAAAATATTGTTTGATACGTAATCCATCTTAAATTTATAATCAAATATGAATGGATTTTTAATAAATATTTTTTTTTAATATATATTTATTAGAATTATTCAATGTTTTTTCAATAACATATATGTGTTAAATTGCATTTTTATAATTTTTATAAGCATGTAATATTGTTAGGTGTATTAAATTATTTTAAAAATAATAAATGTTAAAATTTGTAATTTTTTATTTGATTTAAAATATTGTTTGATATATAATTCATCTTAAATTTATAATTAATTTTTTTTGGATTTTTAATATTTTTTTTTAAATATATATTGATTAGAACTATTTATTTTATTAAAATAATATATATGATTTAGATTGGAGTTTTATAATTTTTAATGTCTTTGACTNTTTGGATTTTTAATATTTTTTTTTAAATATATATTGATTAGAACTATTTATTTTATTAAAATAATATATATGATTTAGATTGGAGTTTTATAATTTTTAATGTTTTTGGCTTTTTAACAAAAAAATAAATATTTATTAGAATTATTCAATGCTTTGTAAATAACATATATGTTTTATAATTTTTATAAGTTCATAGTCCTTACTATAAATTAAATTTATTTATTATTTTGACATGTCCAAATTATAACTACCTAAAAAGGGTAAGTGATAACTATAAGTTTATTTTATTTCATCTCGTTCTAAAATTTATTATTTGAAAATGTAATATGGAAAATAAAAAACATATTAATTGATGTGAAATTTTTTATTTGAAAATGTAATATGGATAATAAAAAACATTTTGATTCATGTGAAATTTTGATTTTCATTTCATTTTATAATAATATTATTTTATGATTTTTTAATTTCATCTATTTTAATTAAATTTTACAAATCTCTCTCTATNACATTTTGATTCATGTGAAATTTTGATTTTCATTTCATTTTATAATAATATTATGTTATGATTTTTTAATTTCATCTATTTTAATTAAATTTTACAAATCTCTCTCTCTATATAGATAATTCTGTATAAGTTAATTTTTTATGTAATATAATTAATTAGAAAATAATTAAGAGAATTAAATTATATATTTAAATTAAAATATGTTTGAATTATTATATCAACACATATTTATGTAGTCTTAATTATTATTATTTGAATTGACGTTTCATGTGCATGCTATTGTAGTCATATTGAATGACTTTGAAGAACACATACACATAGGAAATACTATTTAGTTCTATCCACATGCTCATAAATAGTTACTAAAATAAAATAAAAAACTTAATACCCTAACTAAAACTGGCTACTAAAAAGTTACTTAAAGTCTCAATACATCATTATTNTTCTATCCACATGCTCATAAATAGTTACTAAAATAAAATAAAAAACTTAATACCCTAACTAAAACTGGCTACTAAAAAGTTACTTAAAGTCTCAATACATCATTCTTCCCTTAACTAAAGGAAAGCACACATTTACACATACTTCTCTGCATACCATACTCTTTTGTTTAAAACCACTCATAAAATATAAATCATTATATATTTCACAAGTATTAAATAAATCAGAGATGATACACAAGGTATAAAGACAAGAGAGACACCAATATATGTGGTTAACGTCTAACCACAGGCTATGTTCACCAAAATTGTTATTATTTATATAATTATTTAACTAAATGTTACAAATTTTCACTGCAACTATGCATTTCATCTTCCTTGTTCTTCAATCTCTCTCACAAAAAAAACATCAACTTACTAATTAACCTTATTGCAAGATCTTTCTCTAAAAGAAAATAAAATCATATAAA
>LPNX010682654.1:2500-10202 GCA_001517045.1 Pseudotsuga menziesii | reverse complement strand
ATATTTAAAGTCTATAGAAATGTATAAAGTATGTTATGTAAGTGATTTAACTACTAAAGTTTATAGAAGTGTACATACATACCTCTTTGGATTTGAAACTATGATTTCTTAATAGATTTGAAACTGTGTTTTCTTAGAAAAAACACATACTCTTAACCATTAGGCTTACTCATGCTGTACCAAGCAGTGGGTTTCCTTGGTTTCTGAAAGACTCAGGCGTTCAGAGGATACCTGGTTTGTGCGAAGGCTATTGTTGTTTTTAATTGCATATTGTTATGGTAGAATCAATAATCTGACACTGGAAACTAAATTTGCAGGCAAGGAAAGCACTGTCTTCTCTCAAGGGTTTGGTGAAATGACAGGCATTGGTTCGTGGACATATCGTGAGAAAGCAAGCAAAGCAACTGAAACACTGAGACGTATGCAATCGCTTGTTACGATCCATGCTAAAGTTTGTGCTCGTAGTCTTTAGAATGTGTGAAGGAGATCAAGTGTAAGAACTTCCATTTCCTTTCATGATAGTAGAATCCATTTTTGGCCAATATATCCCAAGATTTGTAAGTCAAAGCATACACCACAAATGAATATGTATACTCTGTAGCTGTATCCTATATGGTACAGGAAAATGTTCTATTCATTGCACCAAATATGGAAAATACCAATTTGCTAATATATAAAACATGGAAACTGAGTGCTGACAGGAAAACCACCCTATCAAATACCATTTGTATTATGACCTATCTCTGTAACAGATGCTACACGTGCTACAGGGATATGTGATGCCAGTTTGTTATATGCCAAGCCTCTGGATCCATGTTGTGTCAGGCATCTTTTCTGTTCACCCATCCTTTTCAGATTTTGATTGTTGGTTTCTTTAAGGTATGATGATTTGGACAGCGCCCTGCAACACCTACACTGTTATGATTGCTATTGATACATTATAAAAAGAAATGTTGCAATCATAGATGCCTAAGTATGGAGTTACCCTTATTTGAAAATATACTAATAAGTATGGAGTTACCCTTCTTTGAAAATATGCTTACAATGAGTTTATCAGGAACTACCCATGACAAGTATCATTGGTTTTCATGTTAAATTTTTTTGTCTATATATCGAAGGGAGAGACTACTCCGTTTAAAGCTGAAAAACCAATATATCAGAAAAGCAGAGTATGGTCCTGGAAAATGAGGTCATGATTGTATTTGGTGAATTTTTTTTCATAGGAAATCAAAATAGTGCTTAATGACTAATGTTCTTCAAGCAGCATGCAAGATCGTCTGCACTTACTCTGTATATAAAATTTTGGAGTAACTAAGCACAGATAAGTCCTGTGACTGATTTCATGGTTATAGACTATCATCATCCTTCAGTCTTCTTAAAAAAACTCCATTACACTAGTTACAATAATTCCAACAAATGGATTTTAACATAATATTCATCTATGGTGTTGGCCGATTTTAACAAAATATTCATCTATGGTGTGGACGAAATTAGGGAAAATTCAATAATGATTTATCTGGTGAACAATTTGTATTTCCTAAACTTCATTGGGCTGTCTCCAACAGTGTGGGTTTCTGGTAGGCTTGGAGTGTTTGTATATTCTCATAAAAACATATGATGTTCTCTCGATACCAGGAATACAAAAATTGCATTTTTGTTTCACTTGGCATTTAGTTTGATCCTCTTCCACCCAATTCTTGGTTCTTATGTTACCATTTTATAACGAGTTGCTGTAACAATTGTAATAGAGCTTGGCTTCCATATAAGTATATCTAGGGCAGGAGATTGTAACGGTTATTTGTTTGGTTGCGAGTGCAATCTTAAAGCATTTGTGGTTTTCTTTGTGTGGGAGTATTCAACCCATTCTGAAATAGAATGTTTCTTGGGAAGTACTCCTGCTTGAAGCTACTCAAATTTACTTCCTCACAAGCTATTGATGCTGGCAAAACACAAATTGCCCCAAGTAAGCTGCATAGAAGTAGAATAAGTTTTTTCTTTGTTTGTTTTTGTATCAGTATAATCTTCATGGTAAGTGCAAGAACTATTTACATGATACATAAGAGAGCAGAAATTAGACTCTAAATTCCATACAGAGAATGGTTTTCCCATGAAATTTGTAGCGAAAAGGGTAAAGTTAATATCTAAATGTGTTGCAAATATCTTTGTCTCTGGTATATAATCTTCTTGTTTGGTATTTTCTTCTGTACAACACTTTACCTATATGTGTGCCAAAGTGTTACTGTTGTTTGTCTAAATAAAATGCATAATCCTTCTCTGATATGCTTTCACATTTGTTTACAGATACAAGGACAGTAATGGCAATCCTTGGTAATTTTTTGGCTTTAAGCAGACATGTTAGTGCATTGGTCCATAAAATTTCAAAAATTCTAGCATTGGCTTTTAGTTGATGAAGTTTATCCACAACCCTTTTGTGTACTTTCAAACCACTACTAGTTTCTCTCATAATTATGAAAAGTATAGTGAAGGTTACTCATGTAGAACAATATAAATTTGTAATGATTTCCTTACATAGCTAATATTGGAAATGGTTATTGGAGAGTTGCAAAAGGAAGAGACATGAGGCTAGAAATGTGGAAGTAACTGATCGTAATTTCTAAAACCATGCACTGATTAGAATTTTCCTTTCATTGCCATTATTGGACTTTGAAGGGAACAAGTCATATTGGAAGCAAACATGCATTATTTTTGTGAAATTATTCTTTTCAATCTGGATACAACACAGTTGTCTTGAAAGATGCTTCTGAGATGTCCTAAGAATGTAGAAATAATTTTTGAGACCTTTTGGGAAGAAGAAATTTACTTCATTGTACTTAACCAAATCTTCTCCAGCAATCAGGAACACTACTCTTAAAGTAGTTCATGGTCACTACTGTTTTGCGTTTTCTTTTTGTTGATTATTTTGTTGGAGAGAATTTATGGAAAACAATAGATATTGGTTTTCTGTAGAATCCTGGATTGTCTTTCAGAGGTAATACAACAAGAGCCACATGGTGGCATGTCCCTGCTCTTTTACACAGCAGGTATTTTTGAGAGATAAACTGGCTCACCAGCAAACGAGTAAGCAAGTGCAGGCCCAAGTCTAGAAAGGTAGCGATGATAGGTTTCATCCCCTGCAAATTCATGGAAATCCAACCAAGCTAAGCCAAAAAGAAATCTCTTTATCGAGACATGGCTAATAGGCATATATTCTGACAATCGTCAGATCCCCAAGATATTAGTCCATAGGACACACACTTCCAAAAATGGTGAAATTCATTGCAGTCTGCAAACTGTTTTGGGAACTGGGCATTTTCCAGAACTTTGACCTCTAGACCCTCGAAGCATAAAACAATAAAAAATACCCCACTTTAAGTTTAAAAAACAATAAAAAATACCCCATTAAATGAGATATATAGAATATCTTGCAACTCGTTGAGAAGAAAGGGACATAATTACACTGAATTTAAAATCTTTCTTTTAATAATTGAGATTCACATTATTTTCACAATATTTTTTTAAAAAAAAATTTCAACAAGCGTCGCTTATGCGATGCTTTCACATGTTGCTTTTCTGACGGTTTTTCTGGAGATCCGTTGCTTATGCGACGCTTTCACATGTCGCTTTTCCGATGGCTTTGCTAGATATCTGTCGCTTATGCAACGCTTTCACATGTCGCTTTTCCGACGGTTTTGCTGGAGATCCGTCGCTTATGCGACGCTTTCCCATGTCGCGTTTCCGACGTTTGTGCTAGATATCTATCGCTTAACTTTCACTACTGTCAAAAATATGCCGTCGCTTAACCAACGCTTTAAATTTAACCGACGGTTGCTTAGGTGTCGCTTAAGCGATGGTTACTCAGGTGTCGGAAACCCGACGACAAGTTTCCGACGCTTAACAAAAAATCAAAGTGTTGTACATGCGACAGGGAAGTGTCGAAAATCCGACATGACGGCCATCGGATTTTTGGTCAAAATGTAGTAGTGCGAGTGGGGATAAATCACAATAAACGCTCAACTTTGCTCCATTGATGGGGAAGGGATAATAATGTTTTGGACCATATTTAGTGGAAATATAGTTTTGAAGGTCAAAATGGATGAAATAATGGAGGCAATATGAGTTAACAGTATCAATTCTCTCACTCGATCTCTCCTTCATATAAAATGATGTAAATCTAAAGATGGCAGTGCTCATTTTGCAGAATTTTTGAACTCAAAAATTGTTTTCCAAGAAACCTACTTTCAGTTATGGATTTTATAGATCTAGTTTCTTTTGTATTAAAATAAATTTATTATTTTTTAGATGAAATTTCCTTTAATTTGTTTGAAATAGTGGGGCGGTTGCAATATGATGATGTCTATTTTCATATTATTGTTTTTTCCATGTAATTTCCTTTCTTTTCTTTGAAATGGTGTCTTTTGATTTTTTTTCTTCCACTTGAATCCACAATGCACATCCTCAATGTCCATTTCCCCCTCCCTGTCTCTAAAACTTGGGAATACATTGAATGATATAGACAAGAAAAAGATTAGCAAATATATTGGTTTTCTTCTATAAAATAAAAACCACAATTGATTTCAGAGCTAAAGCATTGATGCCATTCTAGGGTAATATTTATAAGAAAGAAGAAAGGTATTAGCCACAATGAACGGATGCGTTCCTAATAATAAAGGATCCATGGCATTTTCCATCTCAAAGTGAGAAAAATTGCAGTCAAAATGACAGAAAACTAGCTACTTTCACCAAATTCCTGAAGGCACCGATATCACAGTCACATGGAATTTTGGTCCAAATGCAGAGGTCATAGAAGACTAGTATAAAGAGATTGAGTGTAACAAATTAAAAAGGCCCAAGGTCCTCAACATTGAATGTAAGAGAAAACAAATCAGTATTAGAATGACAATGATGTTATTCAGTCAAAATTGAAGGACAAAATGCTTATTGGCAATGTAGGTGAAGCACCCCAATTGATTAATAAGGTATTAATTGAAGTTAGATTACACCCTCATCAAATTTAAACTTATAGTTCAATCAATTCCAAACTTTTGTGAATTATTCATAATCGAAGCTAAATAGGGAATATGGAAATCATGGACAGAGCTACTTACCAGTGTCACATGTTCCTTTCATGTGAAGACAACCTTGAGTAAATACGACAACTATAGCTACTAAATAGAACAAAACCAAAAAATTGACCAATCATCTTTGGGATACATGATAAAGAGATCCATTCACAACATTATGAGTTCATGACCAAATAATGCTTGATGGTTTATGGTATTAATGGTCATCGTATTAGTTTTTAGTGGAGATACTACACCTTGGTATTGTCTCTGGATAGGTTCCCATGCATGATCCCTTTGATTTAACACTCACTTACATATGTTTAGACCACCACTATGGTGTCTTTCCTCATCAAAGCTACCCAAGGTATATCATGTATTCTAATAATAGAATTATATTATTCCTTCTTTTCGTTTTTTCACCATTTTTATTCTTTTGAAAGTGGTGTGTTCTCTCTTAATAGCTAGATATTTTTGTCAAAGTGTTTAACAGTCATCTACATGGTATGTGAGCTAAGATTCTAGGACAAAGGAACACAAACATTATTTATTTGCAGGTACAAAAGAATGAAAATTGTGAGAATAATGAAGTTTCGAAAGGAATTTATTCTCACACCATATAATTACTTTGCATGGGAAGTAAAAATGTAGATCTTTCTTTGAAGTAGAGGACTGTATAGTATTTTTATTCCCATGGAGGTTGATCCTACATGATCCATAAAAAAATTTGAATACCTCAATTGAATGGATGAGGCCTATGGATCCCTCTTCATGAATCTAAGGAGGAAACACAAATGGTTATCTCCATTCTCTCCAATATTGGTTCAGAATACTATGTTTTTGTCTCCATGTTTCATTCATTGAGGCCAAGTCACCTCTGATAAGAACTCGATCGTTCCCACTCTTTCATTTTTTGTGGAATATCTGACTCAAGAGAATCTGTTATAAATTATTTATTTGTAGGTACAAAAGATTGAAAATCATGAGAATAATGGAGTTTCAAAAGGAATCTATTCTCACACCATACAATTACTTTGCACAAGAAGAAAAAATGGAGATATTTATTTGATGTAGAGGACTATATAGGATTTTTATTCCCATGGAGGTTTATCCTACATCATCCATGGAAAATTCAAAATACCCCAATGAGATTGATGAGGCCTACGGATCCGTCTACATGAATCTAAGGAGGAAAAACAAATGGTTCTCTCCATTCTCTCCAAGCTTGGACTAAAATACTATGTTTTTTTCGCCATGTTTCATTTAGTGAGGCTAACCTTTGGTAAGAACTGGACCATTCCCACTCTTGATGTCTTTTATGGAATCTCTAACTCAAGAGAAAGGCAAGGTCATCAATATGGGAAAAATCAACAGATACAAAGCGCATTCTCTTTCTATGCATGAAGGCACTCATAACAGAAAACAAAGATATAAATCCAAAGACAAAGGAAAGGCGCATGAAATCCAAATAAGCAAGGGAACACCAAACCCTTCAACAACTCCTCTAGATCAAAAGATGAATATGAAAGGGTGTGTGCAAGAAGTTTAGGGTCTCATTTGGCACGTTAGATGCAATACAAAACTGAAGAAACAGACATCCATCAACTTGCATGGATATTTTGAGACACTTACACAATGAATCTTGCCATCAGTAAAAAACAAGAAATGTAGGAAATTGAATGACCTTTCCAAATATATATTTTTTTTCTATTGAAAATGTTGTTAACTATCTAAAGTTAGATATTTTTTAACGGGAAATTTTTATTTTTGGGACAAATTATAAGGTATATGTTTTTGTGGGTGCAGCATTTGAGTGTCTAAATGATGGAATAAACTTACAAAAACCAGTATACATATAGAGAACATATAGGACTAGTGCACTACTATTTTTCCAATAATAAAAATAATATTTTTAAATTTTTTTTTACTTATCTAAGAGATCAAACCTTGAAAATGGTACATCAATTGTGGGTGCAGTGTTTGAATGTATTAATGCAATTATTTGGAAATAAGTTTTTTATAGCATGTAGAGGTTGGTGTTCTTTAGTGCACGATACAATTTTTTTTTTAAATGGTTATGAAACGAAAGAGATATGGACCAAACACTACTAGTGTTTTTTTTTGAGTTGAGGAGTTATGAGAGAAGATAAAGAAGAAAAAAATAGAAAAATTTATGTATTCTTGTTAAAATTTACATATTTAGAATCTGCAAAGAAAAACCATATTTGTTTCTAAAATCTCAGAAAAAATGGATGTGTGCAGCATAATTAGACGAACCACTAAACACAGGCATATTGAAAATTTGGATATAATGCTAAATTAGCCATCGTTTATCATACTCCAAGGCATAGGCATGTTGAATCCGAAGCAAAGTACAGAGCAGACACATAGGCATACGAATTCCATGAAAGCATGGGTGGAGGCTCGGCCTTATCATTTGGAGGGAATAAATTTTTAAATTTAAACAATACACGAGTGTGATTTAGTAAAACAAAATGCGTGTGCATTTTGTATAAACACTATGCGTGCACATTTTGTATAAACAAAATGCGTGCACATTTCGTAAAATCAAAATAGCGTTGTAGTTAACAGCATTGTAGTTAACATCATTTTCATCATTCATCATCATCGTCATCATCATC
>LPNX010682648.1:994-100126 GCA_001517045.1 Pseudotsuga menziesii | reverse complement strand
CTAAGTTTATCCCTTCTAAACGTTAGACATTTCATCAAACAAAATGGGATTTTGTTTGATGCAATAATGATTTTAGAAGGCTGTTGAGCAGGTGCACAACAGACCTCTAAAATTATAGTGAGGAATTAAAGGGAAAATGACTATTTTTCCTTCAAAGGCATCAGGTCCTATAGAGGATGCCTAGGCATCCCTGTAGAATTAGGAGAAATCCTAGTGTGCTAAAAAAGAAGAGGACATCCCTGGGACAACACCCTGCCACAGGGGGGCATCACAGGGACACCCTTGTGGCTTCCCCTACTGATTGGGTATGATAGGGAATGTCCTCAAGGAAACCCCATATACCTGATCCAAAGGTGACATCCCCCATCCCTAAGGACAATTCCTCTTTCTTCCCTGACATAATCACCAGGCTAAAAATTACCAAGTCGGGATCACAACAAAAAATAGAAAAAATCTTACTGGGCTAAGATTTTTATGAGTTTCTTATTTAGTGTTGACCTGGGACACTCTTGAAGATCTAGATCTCGGCCACCTCCGATGTCCAACCTGCATTAATCATTTAAATTGACTCAGTTTCATTGCTCATTAAACGTGACAAAATAAGATAACTAGATTCAGTGATAAAATGAAATGACTGAATTCTGTATGATATTATGGAGGTCCCTATTGTCCTATAGTCTATTTGTGTAAAACCGATAGGATAATTAAATTTGATCATATAAGTCAACAATATTTTTTTCTCAAACACATTTAACAGACAATGAGATCTAAAGTTGAGGTAAAATGAACAGGATTATTAGATCTGGTAGAATAAGAGAGCAACATTTTTTTATCAAATGTATTTAACATAAAAGGAGATATAACTCTTCCGTGGATGAAATATTCAAAACAAAATAAGCATGTCTCCATAGTAAAAGAAAAACAGTTTTCCTTCTTCATGATACTGCCAGAAATCTAAAGACATTTACGGGACTAGGTAATGCACCCATTATAGGTAAGGTGGAAGAAATATTGAAAAAGGAAATAAGAATCTCTTAATATGAAGAGAATTATAGTTTCCCTTGATCATATCACTACAAAAAACCTCAAAACATTAACAGGATATTAGACCTACTAAGGCAATGTCAAATAGGAAAGTATCTGGCACTGTACACATTATCAGATGTATGATGAAGGTAGTGTTTAATACAGAACTTACCAATGAAAAAAGGTTGAACTGTATCATGTTTAGACCATTCCTAATACATATGCAGATTACGTCCATAACGATGTCGTGGGTTGATCTGCATTTATCAACTAACAAATTAATTGAAATCAGAAGACACCATCCGAGTGATTATTTCAACACCATCTGAAAATTTATCTCAGTCAGTATTGTTGTAAACCTTTTTGCTAGAATCTTTGCTTTATGATAATTTTTTGATCTAAAATGTTGGACCCTAGGATGATACAAAAGTATAGAAGAAGACATTATACCCATTGTATAGACTAATTTTTTCCCCTCGGTCTTCTTTAGTATAATATATTGAAATGACAATATGTCTGTCATGGGAATGGTTAAACTTGGGAATCAATAAGGACTTACATCCTCAAGCCAGTGCTGGACGGCCAGTTCACAAGCGTTTTCTTCTTTAAATAACCCCTTGCCAACCTATAAACCAGAACCTATCAAATTGAAAAAAAATCTTCTGATATGGATAGAGGTTTGGGAACGTTTGCTGTTCCCAAACCTGCATTTTTCAAATTTATGGATCCCAATTCAACATCCATATTTTGCTTTCACAAATTTTTTAATATTAACCCCCTAAGTGTATTAAAGTTTTGCAGATTTCCTTCATTAAATAAGCTACAATCTCCATTTCAAAGTCGAATTTACTGCTCAAACTCTGTTCTTTATGGAGATGAAGATATGTAATTACCAGTGAAGGAACTGTATCTTTAAACAAGTGGTTTTATAAGAAAGTTCACTGTAGCAGCCAAGAAGACAAAGGTATTATAAGAAAGTATTTTTCCTTGAAGAAGCCTCATGATAATATGTCAGTAGCATTTCCATTTCCATTAAAATACAATTATGATCAAGTATAAACATACCAATATCTTAATCTAATACACAATCCAGACCTTCACCCACTATGAAATTCCCAATCATAAATAACTCAATCTCCTACCTTGATGTGCTTATTGGAAATTCTACACTAACAGTGGAGATTATAAAGTAATTAAAAAAAAGGAATCAAAATATAGCTTATTGGCCAACTCTTGTGAACACCATCATTTTGTGGGCAGCCTTAGTGTTCCTTTAGCCTAGCTTCAGCCTCATTCCCATCAACTACCCAAAGACAGAGCATCCTCTTCAAAGGGATTATTGCACTTGTACACTGTATACAGGAACCTAAACTAGAACATTTCATATTTAGATATCTTGTCTTCTATGAAATCAGTTTTAGATATCACTGCTTATTCAGAGACTGTAATTGTAACCAAATTGTAGTCTCTTAATAGTATTATCTAGACCTCCAAGATCTCTGAACAGAGTGACTGCTGGATTGTTGTAATCCATAAAATTTTGGAGAATCTTTACATCAAATATGACAAGGTGTGTATGACAAGAATTGGTGTCTTTTAACAAAGGCAAAAGGGTAGGAATTAGTCTAGTTTCTCTCATAGGATTTGGCAAAGTCGAGGATATGTTACATATGCCAGAAAAAAATATAAATCCCCTTATAATAATGCAACAAGATATGCTTCCATAGTAGTCAATGACATGACAGCCTTTTGCAGCAAGCTCAATAAAAACACACGATTTGCTGCATTGCTAACAATATTTGGAACATTTAACACCTGAATCCTCTCATGACATGCAAAAATTACCACAAACTGGTATCCTAAAGCCCAAATAGTCGCTGATCTAATGTTATTTGGTATAAAGTTCTCAGATTGCAACACCTTCATCAAATCGTTCATAAACTCAGGATCATTTGAAAAAAATGCTCCCAGTTCTTCATGGTTTTCACTTGATTGCATCAATACCATAAAGGCCAAAAGTCGAATGCATCACTAAATTTAGTTGAACATGTATTTTAGGGTTGCATGACTACCAGATCTTTAGGTAATGCATTGTTGATGAATCCAACATTCTTTGACACCCCTCTTTTTAATTGGAAAGGAGAGATGTTTTGGTTTTGATATTGATAGAAACCATGTGTAAAATAACACATCTGGCATTGTTTTTCCTATTTATTACTGTAGCTGTTGGATCAAGGATTTGACCCTCTGATCCTGAACTCCCGTCACCCCAAATAAGGAGCTCCCAGAGCTTTCTAGAAACCAAAGACAACCAATCCAGAAGTTTCCCAGTATCCAAGGTACATGCTTATTGCTGATTTTCTTCTTTCTGTGTGGGTGTTTTTCTGTGGGTTTTATATAAATGCTGTTATTTTTCCACCCCTATACTTTTGGCCTCATATTGCAGTTGGGCAGGGTGATGCATATGCTAGTAAAATCCTCACCCCAGTAAAGGGAACCCAACATGGGCCTCATAAAACAGAGAAGGAAAAACCAATTCCCGGAAAGGAAGAAGTCAAGAACACGACATACACAAAGAATAATACACCCTTGATTGCTCCAGCTGCCCCTGATAACAATACTTCCAAAACCAAAACTAAAAGCAGTGAGAATAAACCATCTGATCAACAACCACCAAAAGTGGAAAAGAACAAGCCACCTGATGGGAATTCAAAGGAAGATAAGTCAGATGAGTATAAGCCCAATGAATCAGAGAATAACAAGAGTGGCATGCCTCCCATCAAAAATCCAAAGGACAATTTCAGTTCAGCACCCAAAATTGAAAATAAAAGTACCATACCCAGAGCTGAGGATCCAACATCTCTACCCAAACCTGGGGAATCCAAGGGTTAACTGCATAATGATACCATGGGATCTCCTCCTCCTCCAGGGAAGATGATTGAACCTCTCAGTACCCAAACAAAAGATAAAGGTGCAGGAGGGAAGGAGGAGCCTTCACCCTCAACGACGACTGACAAGAACAAGGGCAGGGGCTCTGCACCAAATGAGATCTTTGAAAAAGATCATAGTTGTGAAGAAAATAAAAACATGAATGCTACCTACATGTCGCGAGTTCATGGATTGGATTATTATGGAATGATTGAATTAAAAGAACCTCCCAAGGGTCTATGTCATGTGAGAGCAGAAAGTAAGAACAATCATGATGAGAAATCCATAGCTGCAGCCAAATGGGAGAAGGAGCAGAAAGTAAGAACAATCATGATGAGAAATCCATAGCTGCAGCCGAATGGGAGAAGAAATTGGATTCTACCTGGAAATCTAGGTTGTAGGGTAAACACAGGCATGAACACACACACAAATGACTTCAATTCCCACTCTACAGGGACCCATAGATTTTAGAAATCTAACGAAGAACACAGAGGTTAGGTCAAGCTCTGTGCTCCGGGTAGTTCAAAGATCACTTCTCCATTTCCTTTAGCTTCCTCCCATGGTTGTTGAATATTTTAGTGACAAAAATAATGCATTAAAAAGAATCTTGGCCAATCCCAAAAAAAAGATGTGCTTTGACCGTAGTACAAGGATTACCTAATGGGCATTGGTTACTTAAGGGTTTTTCATGTCTGTTTTTCCTCTCAATGAATTAAATAGACCTGACCAGATGTGAGTTGTTTTTAATAGTTGGGTGTTTTCCCAAAGATATCTGAGCAAGTATGACAAGATACAGGTTGTTTCTAGTGAGATCCATTCATTTCAGGGTGTTTCAAGGGGGTTTAAGTAGATCTTTGAGCTTCCTCAGACCTGGGTCATTGTTGGATATAGTATTATCAAATTTTTGTGACGAATATTGAGCGAAATCCATTGCCATTCTAGTATAACCTTCGGATCTCATCATTTCTCTCAAGCATAAAAATTCAAGCCAAATTGGGTATCCCTATGGCATTTCAGAATTAACACTTTGTGAGTAAGTAGCTGGGCGATATGCTGACACTATCTGATTATAACATTTATAAGGGTTCCACCATCTGTTTGGTCTAGTAGTTACATTGAGGGCATGGGTTTTGGGTTACCTACATTCTCCAATCTGGTTTCTTACAAGGATGCAAATCAATCGAAGTCATCTCTTTCAGCAGTGCAACCCCCTGTTATGCTAAGCCCATACATTGTTGAGAAACTGGACAAGGTGCCATATTTGGAGATCAAGCATATAGAGGTAAATGAGTTCTTTTTATATTTTAAATTTGAGTCGGAAATATGTAGATTTAATCAGTTCTGACCATAGTCGATATTATTGTTCGTGTTGGAAACATACCTCTTTATTCAATCCAGAAAGAAGCCTAGGGGGTGAGCTCCTTCAGGCTCCACTTGAACTTCAAGCATTGTACTAAGAATTTGATACCGAAGACAGGCGCTACAGATAAGAAATCTATCTGTAGCGTACCAGCATCCTTTCCCTTCTTCCTGGAAGCGTTGTTTCTTTAAATTTCATATACCACATGCCAATTCACCTACCCTTATGAGCAATATCTATCTCTTTATGGCAGGTCTTTATGATCCTCCATAGATTTATTATTCCAGAGAATAGACAATACCATCACCCTCATCTTTCTCAAGTCGTCTTTCTCGGGCCATGCTAAGGCGAGGGAGAGGTGGGTTAATGGGACAGTAAAGAGGGGAAAATAGTATTTATAGGTCCTTGCTTTGGTCCAAAGAAACTAGCATTTAAGAGAGAATCTCACCCATTGGGGGTGACGAAGAGATAGTTGTAAGTTGTGGAGTTCAGGGATCAAATTTGAAGGGTTGTGAGAAATTGAACTCTTTAATGTTGACATGTAAAAATAAATCATTCTTTTCATTTGAAACTTTAATTGTACAACAAAATTTTATTATTTATTAAAAACAGTGTATAGAAAAAAAATGGCAATAAGAAAAAATCCCGAGTGATTCAACATTTACATGGAATTAGTGAGGTAAACTATGTACTCTCCCAGTCCCTGGAGCATATAGTTTATTGAACTTAGATAAGGGACAGTTCCGTTGGGCCAGTGAAATACTCGGTTGTTAGGTCATTGATAAAATAAGGCATTGGAATTTGGAAGGACCTTCGAAAGGAGGATTGATTCAGTTTGATGGTGGCTCTATTGATCAAGTGTGATTGGGCCTACCTAAAAGAAAAACCCTAGAATGTAATACCTAATGCTTTCACAGAGAAATTTTTTTATCAATCCTAAATTCAGCAGTTATTTTTAGACTTGAATCATGTCCTCCCCACATGCTCAAATCAAAGTGATCAAACAAAGGCCCCAATTTTAGGTGCATTATGGACAGTCCCTCCAATATTGTATATCGAGTTTATACCCCAATTCAAAGTGATCAAACAAATTCCCCAATTTCAGGT
This sequence comes from Pseudotsuga menziesii, assembly GCA_001517045.1. Lineage (NCBI taxonomy): Eukaryota > Viridiplantae > Streptophyta > Pinopsida > Pinales > Pinaceae > Pseudotsuga > Pseudotsuga menziesii. The sequence continues at coordinate 93,705 of LPNX010682648.1, read as the reverse complement.
AGATTATGGATAGTCCCTTGAATCTATATCAAGTTTATCAGCCCTATCGAAAAGGTTAAGTATTTATTAGTCCACTATAAGGAAGAACTTTAAATTCTCCAACAAATATCACTACAAGTTAATTGTCTAGTTTCTACCAAAGTCAACAAGGAAGACCAATCATAAACACACGTTTGCGACAATGAGGATGTTGAAATAATGTTCTTAGCTAGATCATTGCACTCCGAGTCCCTCATTCATGAACTTCTATCGAGGGATTCCATTGTTTAGATATATTGGTAGACACTTTGTACTGCTTGTTTCCATTATTAGAAGACTGACAGGAAAATGAAGGGGTCAGAGTCTACAACATTTACAGTGTCGATTGTTAAATATTTTATCCTTTCAACTATTGGATATCATTAAGGAAATTGGAACAATTCAAACACTTATATTCAAATATTGTTCTTTCTTTCAACCTAATGTTTACAATTCACAACATATAAATAACATTGATAGATTTGGAACTCAAATACAAGGCTCTTTCTTCTTGCTCCTCCGCCCAAACAAAGTTGTGGTCCTAGACTATGAAAAGTATACATTATTTTGGTTCTGATTTCATTTAAATACTGGGTTTTTTAAGGTTACATATACTAAGTATTTGAGACTAAGTTTGGCGGAAACGCAATTGCATAATACATTACAAATTTCAAACAACATTTTGGATGAAAAAATTTTAAACCCTTATATTTATAGAACTAGAAGCAACTCCAAAAAGAAACACATTTAACTTTTATCCACATATAAAATGTTACACAATTCTAAAATGCTATACATACCTGTAAATTCACGATAACCAAGTCGACAACTTAGCTCTGCATAATCTTCTGGAGGAAATAGAAATTAGGGAGACATTGAAGCATAGAATTGGAGAGTTGAGAGTCTGAGTCCCGACCTCCGACTATCCTATACTCGTAAACCCAAAATAATGTTTTTTTTCATGAGACTTCACCAATCTCTTTAAGTTCAGGGAAGCTCAATCCAGCCTACCCAACGTTCTACCTTTTCTTCTCTTGCTCCTACCTGTGAAAAAGGTGGAACCTTCGAGTTTCCCACCGTAGAAGACAATGAGGAATTAGAGTGTGCAACTGTTTCCTTCTATAGAAAGATGATTGGAAGCAATGCCATCTCAATTCCACAATATCCCGACACCCTTGAGTTGGTTTCCCCACACTCTTGAGTTGGTTTACCTTGCCCAAGGTAGGCAAATGCATGTTTATGTATTTCACATGATTACAAAAAAAATCATTTTATAATTGCTTCTACATAACATAGATATATCTGTGTAGGTGAGGAAAAAATGGTTATTGTTTTCCCGAGGTTTCTAGAGACTTTCAGAGATAATTCTTCATTATGAGGGTGCTCAGGGTGTAAATCAGAGAGCCCACGGGAGGAAGAAGAAGAAGAAGAAGAGGACTTAAGTGAAAAGGTGAGGTGAGTGAGGAAGGGAGACGTAATAGCGATATTTGCATGAGAAACCCACTGGTGCTATAATGATGGGAATGAGCCTCTCTAAATCGTAGCCATTATAGATCATAGCATGTTCTTGTACTTTGTTCCCTCCAAACATAGCATCAAAAATGAAAAAAAAAATACAAATGGGGAGAAAACGGACGTACGTCGATCATAAATAAATATCATAGAAAGAATCATATCCAACCCCCTAATCCATTTTCCCTCGAGGCGACCACCATTCTCTATCACAAATAGACGCGGGTAGAGATGCCTACTCTCAAGACTCAAACACTGACATCCAGATTCAAGAAAGACACAACACACCAAACGAGAAGATACGATCCATATTGAAAGCACGAAACGAGAAGATGGACCAGCAAGCGGAAATTCCATGGCCATGGAAAGAGGAGAGGAAATTATAGAAGCGAAAATGCCATAAATGCTGAGATGAAAAGATTGTGATTGTGATTGCCCGCCTGCCATTGTTGGTTCTCTCCATTCCCTATTCAATCCAAAGTGTACAAAAGTTTTAAAAGGAAACAACATAAAGCAATTCAATCTAAAGCTTAAAAAGGAAACAGCCTAAAGCACGGGTTAAACAAGAAAAATGGAAACAAATTTATACATAAAAATATATATTATATATTTGTCAAATTAGGTGGTTTTAAATTGTGTTTTTTTCCAAGGTGTAAATGAAAAAATTATGGAATCTCTATTTATTGAAATATAAATTATATATTTTGTTATACTTTATTGAAATTTAGATTATATATTTTGTTAAAATATAGCTTTTTAAATTGTTTTTCTAAATATAGAAAGAAACATGGTGGAATCTTTCTATATTAATGGATTTTTTTCATTGTAAAAAAATATACAATTTTTTATTCATAAGAATCAAAATTACATCATAGTTGTTCATGTAAAATCCCCTTCAAAGTAGGATAGAAGACAATATTTAAGCCCTGGGCAAAACATTACAATATCCAAAAATAAACGAGAGGGATTCTACCCATCAACCTGTAGAAAGCAAAAATGCAGAAAAGACAAAATGACTGTGAGTCAAAAATAGTAGGGCTCCGGAGAGTTGTCATGTAGATACAACCTCAAACAGTCCAAGGCAAAACCAGAATGGAGAAACTAGAAGCAGGTAAAGAGACCTTCAGTAATCATGATTATGTTTGAGTACTTACATAAGTGAAGAATACTAGGGCAGTCTCCTATCACAAGATTTGATAGGTTGTCTGCGTCAGAATTGAACTCCCTATACAGGTTCCTGAAGGATAAAGAAATAAAACAATTCTTTAGGATCCCAATCCTTTTCAACCAACAATCATAACTCAGTGACTGCAAATTGGTGAGACCTCTGGCCCAATCAATTATGACATTTGATTCGCGAAAAATAAAAAGCTAGAGATTTTTTTTTTTTACGAACCATAAAAAGCCCCCATAAGGCTAAAAGTTCAGAAAAAGTATTAGTGCCACTCCCAACACCCATCCTTAGCTTGAAACTATGAGAGTCATATATATGGAGGATCATGCCAGTACCACAATTTCCATCTTGCTCGACCCCATCAAAGAATCCATATATGGTATCGGATTCCAACACCAGGATGATTCGAATATTTTAAACTTTTGGGGCACAATCTCTGTTCCATTACAGAAAACTTGCCACAATCTAAGAAACAAGTAAACCTCCTTGCAAAGTTTAATCACTTCTTCTAATGTCTACTTTAGTTTTTCTTTGGAGCGTGTGAGGAATGTCGATGTGCAAAAACCAATGACCTTTGCAAATAGTGGCATTGCAGGAGGGTCACAGGAGGGTGCTCATGCTTTTCCCAAGTTGAAAGCTCAAAATGCATATGGTTATGAGCTCATAGGTTGGAGATGGTGATAATTGCAAATGTAAAGTAGAAGCAGTAACTTCAACAGCATTAAGACTTGTAAAAAACAATAATAACTGGTTATTGATTGGAGTGATGAACACAATTGGAGCGGCAAGAACCATGCCTTTGAAGCGCTTTGACTGGTCACTGTGAGATCCTAAACTGGCTTATTGTCTGGAAAAATAGGGTATCGAGTGCAAAAACAGGGAAGCAGGGGTCGAACGATACCTTCAGCCCATAAATATGAAGTTGATGTGTTTTTTTGGCCATGCATTGGATGCATTTGGTAAGTCTACGTGGAGGAGGCGCATTTGAATGGCCGGTTCTTGAGGGGATGTAGGGCTATGATGCTTCTATCTAGGTAACGATATGGTACTGGTTCTAGTACCTAATTCGTAATTGATGTAGGAACATAATTTTCCTTTGGAATGGGCTTAACCAGGTTTGCTTCAATGATGCAGCAGGGATAAAGATGGTTAAGAGAAAATTCATGCAATTTCTTTGTTGGATCTCTGAAGATCAAGGTGCATGGCACTAATATTACTAATAGAAGGTAAACAACTTACAAAAATTACTCTTCATTGCCAAATTTGCAATTTTCCATGACACAATTAAAAATGACTAATTCATATTCTTCTAGCTAGTCATTTTTTATGCTGTGACTAAATTAATCGTTTATTTTAGTCATTTTTAACTCTTCCACTTATTATCTAGTCATATATGTTAACTGGTGACTAAATTAGTCATTAATTTTAGTCGTTTATAGTTGGTTCAATCAAAATTTCCCATATTTAGTAGTAAATCACTTGGAAAACCTGTGGTGACTAGAATTTTTAGTCACCTAGTAGCTAATTCCTCATTTTGTACTAGTGCTAGTTTGGCAGTGAATCATAAATATGTACAAAACCAGAACCATAAATTCTGTAGTGCTACAACCTCGCAAGTAGGATTTCAAGGGTGAATATTTGGGATCTCCAAAAAGCAGTTGTAACAACCAACTTTCCTCAGTCAAGCACATCTACTAGTAAGGTCAGCTTTTCATTTTGATAATTTTCAACTTTTAGTGACCTACTAGATAGGATGGCCCCAAGCACTAAGCTTGAGGAAAAATTGGAAGGAATAGAAAACTTCCTAGCATGGAAGTACATGATTGGTCTCATTCTTAGAGAGAATGGCCTTGAGAAGTACAACAAGGATGAAAATTGTAGAACCAACAGAATTTGAAGCTAAGGAGAAGCATGAATAGACCTAATCAAGGAAATCAGGATCATTATTGACTCTATAAAGGATCAATTGATCCCTTAAGTGTCATCTAACAAGACACCAAAGAAGATGTATGATTCTCTCTCCAAAATGTATGAAGGAAGGAACATCAACAAAAAGATTAATATGATTTCTCAACTGAAGGGAACCAATATGAGAGAAGGAGAATTGGTTCAAGAATACTTCACATGGGTCTCCCAGTTCATAGAAAAACTAAGTGTTCTTGGAGCCACCCTTGATGAGGATGAACTAGTTATGACTGCTCTCAATGGTCTCACTAGACATTGGGACTAATTCATACAGACTTTGTGTGCCAGAAAAGAAAGTATTATGTTTGACATAGTATGGGAAGACTGCATTCAAGAAGAAGCTAGAGTAACCAATAGAGAAGCTTTACTCAAAGAAGATGATCAGGCTCTAGCCACCCATACTAAAGAAAGGAAACAATCAAAATTAAAGAAGATTAATCATAAAACTTCCAAGAAGAAGTTTCAAAAGAAGAAGAAGGATTAATCAAAGTATCAATGCTACAACTGTCATAAGATAGGACACCTAGCCAGAGAGTGTCCATCACTAAAGAAGAACAACAACAAGAAGAGACATCATGCTCATCTAGCTGAAGATGAGGATGAAGAATAAAGACCTCAAAAGAGACTAACACAAGAAGAAGATGTAGATGAATATGTACTATTCTCTGCACTCTCTAGATTTGTAACACCTAGAGAAGATACATGTCTTATTGATAGTGGTTCCTTAAAGCACATGACAGGGAAGAAGCACAATCTATCAATACTTGAAGAAAAGAACTCTCCCCATAAACTATCATTGGGAGATGACTATCAATATCCCATCAAAGGTATTGGTGAATCAAGCTACAAGTTTGACTTTGGGACTTCCATGAAGATGAAGGAAGTACTATATGTACCAGGTTTGAAAAAGAACTTACTTTCCATCTCATCTCTAGATAAGAAAGGATATAGAGTTGATTTTATAGATGGAAAAGTACTTATGTGGTGCAAAGGAAAGACATTTGAATATGTTGTGGTCATCGGAGAAGAAGGAGGAGGACTGTATAAAGTCAAAGGACATCCAAAGACAACCCTTGTCCATGAGACTACTAGATAAAGTGAATTGTGGCATAAAATGATTTCTCACATAAATTACAAAGAATTTCCCTATGTGAGAAAGGTGTAACATGGTTACCATATATAAAGAGTGATCATGAGGGTACTTGAAAAGGATGTGCAAGTGGAAATAACATCAAGAATCCCTTTCCGAAAAGTGAGACAAAGACTAAAGGTACATTAGAATTAATTCATTCTAATATATGTGGTCCTATGCCCTCCATATCCTTAAGTGCATATGAATATTATGTTACATTTATTGATGATTATTCAAGAAATACTTGGATATACTTCTTGAAGAGAAAGAGTGAAGTGTTCATGAAATTGAAGGAATTCAAAGCCTTTATAGAGAAGAATATACAGATTATATAGATATACAGATTCAGATTGGGAAGGAAGTGCCGCAGACATGAAGAGCACCTTGAGAGGATGTTATTGTCTGGGATCCGCAATGATCTCATGGTTTAGTAAGAAATAGTATGGTGTTGTTCTCAGTACAACTGAAGCAAAGTACATTTCAGCTTGCTCTGCTTGTTGTGAAGCGATATGGCTTCGAAAGATGATGTCAAGATTATTTCACATGGAGTTGGACACCATAGTAATTCTTTCTGACAACCAGAGTTGTATAAAGATGACAGCAAATCCGATGTTCCATGAAAAATTGAAGCATATAGAAGAACGATATTTTTATATAAGGGATATGGTACAAAATGGTACTATAAAGATCTAGTATGTGCATACCGATGAGCAAGTTATTTATGTACTAAACAAGCCTCTATCTCGAGCAAAGTTTGAATATTTCTATGATAAGCTTGGTGTAGTTTGAAAAGACTTTCCTCGCAAGGAGGAATAATGATGGGACTGCAAATGATGAAGATATGGACCTTATTCTAAAAGGAGGAACAATTAGAAGATATGGACTCTCCTCAAAAAGGAAAAACAGGTCAAAGACATGAACCCTCCTCAGACAAAGGGGGAGCAGGTTGATAATATGGATCCTCCCAGGAAATGGGGAGTGATGATGAGACTGACATCGATGATGGGATGAAAGTGATTCTCTAGCATGAAAGAGGCCAAGTGCGCCTAAATATTCTGACAAGGTTTGACATTCACTTGTGGATGATAGTATACTCTCTTGAGAATGGCAGGTATAACACTTAGTGCATGAGAGTGGTCCTTGCTAGCTAAGGATGGCCCTACATATGTTACTCTCACATAGAGAGTACCCACATTTAGTTGTGGATACCAAAGAATAACGATCGCTTAGAAACGGTCCTAACCTTAGTGATATGGATTCTCTACGAAGATTCCTCACGAAGGATAGGACCAACACTTTGTATGTGATCGATATCTACTTTCCAAAAAATACTCTTCTATGGAGACTATGTCCAAATTCATATGTAGATGCCATAGAATAACACTCGCTTGGGAGTGGTCCTAACCTTAGTGGTATGGATGCTCTATGATGATTCCTCACAAACACCATAGTATAACACTCACTTGAGAGTGATCATAACCTTAGTGGTATAGATACTCTATGATGAGTCCTCGCGGATGATGTAGTATAATACTCACTTGGGAGTGATCCTAACCTCAGTGGTATGTATGTTCTATGATGAGGGATGAAATTTTGTATGCGGTCAAGATCTACTCTGCAGACAATAGTCTTTCATGGAAGAGTGTACCTACACATGACTGTAGATATTGTAGTATAACACTTACTTTGGAGTGGTCCTAATCTCAGTGGTATGGATGGTATACAACGATTCCTCACGGACAATAGGGCCTGCACTGCGTGCGATCGAGATCTACATTCAATTGTAGATGATTCAGCTGGTCAATATCATGGACCAGGATGATGGAGGATTGCATCATCCTTAGAATTATGTCCTAAAGTGATAGGGATAGGTCAGGTGTATTGCAGGTAGTGCGGAAAAGGATCAAGTAGATCACAGTACGGAGGAAAAGTATCAAGTAGATCAAAGTGTAGCTGCAAAGGATTAAGAAGGATCAAAGTGCTCCTACAAAGGATCGAAAGGATCAAAGTGCTACTGCAAAGGATAGAAAGGATCACAGTGCTGCTACAAGGTATTGAAAGGATTGGAGTGCTACTGTAAAGGATTGAGAAGATTGAAATGTTGTTGCAAAGAATCAAGAAGATCGAAGTGCTATAGCAAAGGATCAATAAGATCAAAGTACTATTACAAAGGATCAGAAGATCGAAGTGCTGCTACAAAGGATTGAAAGGTCGAAGCATTGCTGCAAAAGGATCAAGTGATTGTGTGGTGCAAAAGATGAATACATTGAAGAGTAACCATCCCAGTTACTGATTATGAAAACTTCCTATGACGTATTGCTGTATTACCTCGATACTACTGAAGATATTGTCTCTCTATGCTCCTATTGTCTATGATGATGTTATCAGTAGAATAACCTTCGCATTAAGGGCGAGTGTTGACTATTGTAACTTCGAAGGATATTCTAAATGTATTTTACTGATGTAACCCAAGGGAGATGTTATTATTCCTTGGGTGGGGTGTTACTATTGTATTTGTTCATCATAGAGTCATGCGTTAAATCCTCCATTGTAAGTTGGGTCATTAGTACCCTAATGAATAATATAAAATATTGTTTTGAGTCTTCCCAGGTGAAGTCGACCCAGGAAGTTTAGTCATGGCCGACTTGTTTAGGATAAAAGTCAGTTCGCTCAATGTGTATAAATAAAAGTGTTTTGATTCTCATTTGAACGCACAGACACTCACTTGTGTAGTGCATATGAGAGAGAGAGAGAAAGAGAGAGAGATAAAATCAAGGAGGAGAATATTTTTTGGGGGGTTATATCTTATACATCTTATACAGAGGAAGTTTTGCTGGGTTTTCTTCCCCTTGAGGGTTTCCCAGGATAAATACTGTGTCTATCTTGTGATTGTGCTTCCATCAATGATTCTGGATATGCTACTACTGTGAATTTAAAATGAACACTAATGATATCTAGTATTGCATATGAAATATTAACACCTACCTCCTCTAAATCATGGAAACTACCACTATGATGACTAAGAGTGATCTAACTGATGGGAATCAGAGAATAACTGGAATTAACTGAATACCTACTAGAGTCAACTGTTGGATACTACTGGTGGAAATCAAAGTGGGTTCCTAAATTATATGGATTGGTCCATGGGGAACCTAAACTCATGCAATCAGGTGCAATAAGTGGAAGATGTTCCATAGGTGTGTCCCTCATGCACTAGTGGAGGTATGAATACCTCCTAAGCTAGGAAAATAGACAATTAGACTATGTGGTCAAAGGGAGGATTAATAATAATCCTAATACCCCCCCTTAATCCCAACGTTGGAGAACCTGGTCCCTGGAAACTAAGACCAAAGGTCACCCATACAATCTAAATGAAAAAATTAATAACTTCTTAATAAAATAGAGGAAATAGGGAAAAACTCATGGGTAAACCCTTCTCCCCCCTCCCCCCCCATAAAATATGTATGAAAATCAGGATCAAGATTTCATATCAAGAGAAAATTTCTTCTTGAATAAAAAATTTGTGAAAACATTTATGCAACCTGCATCTCTTTGGAGGAGTAAAGAAGTGTGATGGTCCTTGTGTGCACTCGTATCCTTGGACTGTGCATGTGAACCTTTCCATGTTCTTCCAATCCAATGATAGAAAGGAAAAGGAATGTTGCATTTGTCCCTTCTTTCTAGAGGAAGAGTGAAATGCTTGAATTTGTTCTTCAATGAGAATAATTGTTGATCAAAGCTTACCATCATGTAACATCTCTCTAGGAGCTTGTTGTACCTATTTAAAGGAAGTGAATTTGCTTGGAATAACACAAGGCACTCTTTTTGAAATTGGGATATTTTCTCCTCATGTTATATGGCTCTCCAGTCATGTTCCCAACTTCCTGTTAAGAACCCGTGTCAACCCCCCTCTTTATTTTGTTGGTATATTTTGTCGGATGCATATGCTTTGTAAGACGTCCAATTAGTATGATGTATTATCCCACATTCATGGGGAGTAAGTAATAGTTGTTAAGTCATCCATTTAATAGGTTTCATTATCCCACATTCATGTGGAGTAATAGTTGTTTATATTAGACTTAGTATATAAGTATGTGTTGAGGCTATTGAAAGCACCGAAGAGTTATTTTGTATTGAGCTTGCTCAAAGGAGGCTGCCCCCTCAAAGTGGCATGCAATTAATAAAATATATTTTTGTGCTACAATATTTTTGCATTCTCATTGTTTATTGCAGGAGGTTCCCAACATCTGGTATCAGAGGACTTTCCTTGGCACAAGTGGGAAATTTTTTTTTCTTTTCAAAAAAAGAGGGAAAAATTGGGTGGTAAAGTTTAGATCACTTTCTAAAACTTTCTACATAGAATCAAAAGAAATAGGTTTCATATCTTAATTCCTCTTTCAAAAATACACAGTTTAAAAAAAAATCATCTCATTTTCATTCCTAAAAGTGGAGATATCGCGGGTTTAAAATCAACAATTTTTCAGAATTTCGGTGACGGCCGCGGAAATTGCAGAGTGAAATCTTTTGACCGGGTGCCTAGATTTCTATTCAGATTTCGTGGGTAGAATCAGAGTGGTTGTTTCAGTTCCAGAAACAGGCTATAATAGCAATTCTGAGCAATCTAGATCGGGTTATGCTCATTTTAAAAAAATTTGTCTCAAAACCCTAGCTCTAATTACGGGTTTTTGAGCATTGGGTGGAATTTCTGCCACATTTTTCTGGCACTATGATTATTGTAGTAGTTCTTCTTCTTGCAGCAGTATTTTTCATTCGAATCAAAGAATACACCCTATCCACTTAATTGTGGGAAGTACTTGGGCATAGCCTTAAAACTCATTGTGAGGAGTACCACAGGAACCCTGAAGTAGCTGGCCATTAAGAGCACCTACCAAGTGAAAAGGGAAACGACCCCCACTAGATTGACTAGATTCCCATCTGTGAGGAAAACCAAAGAGCTATTGTTTTTGGCCAAGCAATTAGCAGTTTTACCTGCGTCGTGAACTGAGGGGTACTGCCCCAATACTCAAGCCTGAGACAACCTTGGTGGCCGAGTGACTACCTTTGAACTAATAGGAAGCCGATTATACATAGGGCCCATTTCTATTTACAGTTGATAACGTGTAGAATTTCAGAATTGTCACAGATCATTTACTCCATTTCCTGTTCATAAAACGCAGCTTCTGGCACCGCCACAGACCACATATCAGTTCTTCAAAAAAAAAAGTATAAATTTCTGTTTTTTAGCCATATCTTCCTTGATTTAGCTCTGTTTCCCTTGAAATTTCACTGTCACCCCCGTAATACCATTCTGCATATTCCTTCATTGAGGACCCTATTCCCAATTTCACTTCCTTAAGGCCAAAATTCCATATTTTTCAATTTTTAAAGTTTGTCATAACTTCTCTGATTCTCACCCAATCGCCTTCAAATTTTTCCACGATGTTCATTTTCTAATTCTGGTTCCTTGTCCCTCTCTGATAAATTTTCCAATTCCTTCATCCCACCTCTGAAATTCACATTTTCTGCTTCTTGTCCCTAAAAAAGTGTCCAAAACCCCAATTACCCCCCCAAATTTTTCCCAAATAAAAAATCTTCTTTTCTAGAACCCTCTCCATTTTTACTTTTCTACCCATTACCTTAGAAAGAAAAAAAACCTGCTTATGGTTGTTACCTGCACTAGAGCAAATAAACAAATGGTAGAAGAACTTGTCGCCATCAAGTCCAAACTTGAGGATCTAGATCAAAAATTTCTCGGCCTCAATCAACAGTATTCACCCATGGACAACCGCCGCCAGCCTAAGTCTTCTACAGACACTGGGTTCTCAGTGTTTAGCCGCTACCGCGGGCCAAAGCTATATTTTCGTCGCTTCAATGGTGATGATCCAACTGGATGGATTTATAGGGCAGAAAAATATTTCATTCTGCATAACACTTTTGATTTCAATAAAGTCTCCCTTGCATCCTTTCATTTGGAACATGAAGCACTTCAATGGTTCCGTTGGTACATCAAGGCTCATGCCGAGCCAAACTGGACAGAATTTTCCCAACTACGCTTGCAGCAATTTGGTCCTAGTGCTTTTGATGACTTCATAGGAGCACTCACGAAACTTCACCAAACTGGCACTGTGCCGGAGTATCAAACAAAATTTGAGAAACTCGCCAATCACACCGAGGGATTGTCTGATGCATTATACCTCAGTTGTTTTATCAGTGGTCTGAAGGATGCAATACACTCTTAGGTTAAAATGTTCTGCCCCCGCATAATGATGGAAGCACTCGAGTTGGCTAAGCTAGCAAAGGACAATATCCAGGCTCAACAACGCTCCAAATCCACTCTTGTTCCATTCAGATCTATGGTTCCTCAAAGAACCCAAAATCTACCAGCTTCTAGAACCACTCCTATCAAGCATTTTTCTAAAGCACAGATGCAGGAACGTCAGGAAAAAGGGCTTTGTTATAATTGTGATGAGAAATTCACTCGGGGACATATATGTGTTGAGCAAAAGCTCTATCTCTTGGATGTGGATTCTCCACCAGCACCTGAAATTTTTTTCTGATGCTCAGGATCCCACAGATGATGATGGTGACATTCAACAACTTCCTGCTCCAGAGGACCAACCGGAGATATCTCTCCATGCCTTAGCCGAAGTAATCACCCCACAAACTATGCAGGTCAGAGGGTTCTTCAAAAGACTCCCTCTTACAATACTCATTGATTCTAGTAGCACTCACAACTTCATTGACTCAAGGATCTCCAAATAGGCTGATTGTTTCATCCATTCGTACTCCAGCTTTGAAGTCATGATTGCCAATGGTGGCACCTTACCTTGCAAAGGGAAGTGTCGTAATGTGCGCATATCTATGGGGGATTATAACTTGCGCTCTAACATGTTTGCCTTTCCCTTAGGCAGATGTGATGTGGTTTTGGGCACTCAATGGTTACACACACTTGGACCCATTTTATGGGATTTTGCTGAACTTTGGATGCAGTTTTCAATCAATGGAACCAAACACACATTGTGGGGCTTACAACTAGGGTCTCTCAGCCTCATCAGTTTGCATTGCATGGAAAATATTCTTAATAAAAGTTCATATGGTGTCATCTCACAGCTCCATTTCATTCAGATGCAACCCTCAGTAGTCTCAACTACTCCCTTGGATATTTCATTCTGATGCACCTTTCAGATGCCTTATTTTTCCAAGCTCTTCACTCTTGAGCATGATGCTTATGACAATGGACTTGGGGTTGTCCTCTTTCAAGATGAACATCCCATTTCCTTCACCGACAAATGCACTTCTGGACATAATTTATCCACCTCTACATATGAGAAGGAAATTATGACTATTTTGCACACAGTACAGAAGTGGTGGCCATCCCTCTTAGAGAATCCTTTCGGCATCAAGACTGGTCACCAGAGTTTGAAATATTTTCTGTAACAATGGGTCTCATCCCCAACACAACAGCAATGGGTTCTCAAACTCAGGGATTATGACTATAAGAAGGCTCAGGACAATCTTGCGGTGGATGCTCTTTTCCACATATTTGATGCCCATGTTTCTCTTTCAGTTATTTTTATGCCTCTTCCAACTTGGTTACACTCTCGTCAGCAAGGCTATGTTAATGAATCCTCATTATATGAAGTCATCCAACAGTTGGCCAGTAACCCTTCTGTGGTACCGTATTCCTCTTGGGATGGATTTTCTCTCAGATACAAGGGTCATCTAGTGCTTCCCCAGAGAACAGACCTTAAACATGTGGTCTTTTATGAACTCCATGCTTATCCATCAGCAGCACACTCTGGGTCCATCAAAACATATGAGCTGGCACGCCGTAACTTCTTTTGGAAGGGGGTGCAACCCGAAATTCAACATATGGTTCCCGACTGTGTTCCTTGTCAACACCACAAGGGTGAAACTACACTCCATCCATATATCACCTCTTCAATCGCACAAATTTTCATGGCCCAGATATTCCTTCTTCATGGAATCCCTTATTCCTTGTCTCAGACCGCAACACAACTTTCACAAGTCATTTTCTCCTCCCTGACACCAAACTGCATATGAGTTCAGTTTATCACCCACCAATAGAGGGTCCGACTACAGTCATCAACAAATATTGGGAAACTTATCTTCGTTGTTTCATCTCTGAAGAACAACATCAGTGGGAACAGTGGCTCCCTCTTGCTGAATGGTGGTACAATAATTCCTACCTTACTGCATCTAAAATGAATCCATATGAAGCATTCTATGGTCATGCACCTCCAATACTCCTCCCATCCACCCCCAGGAGTTCACCAGTTCAGGAAATTGACATGGTTCTTCGAAACCGACATCAGATTCTTCACCTCCTGCAGGACAATCTTCACCTGACAAGAGCCCGCATGAAACAACAGGCTGATCAACACCATTCTGAGCGCACTTTTCAAGTTGATGATATGGTTTTTCTTTGTCTACAGTGTTACAAGTAATCCTTCGTGAAAGAAAAAGGGCATCAAACACTCGCTCCAAAGATCTCTGGCCTGTATCTAGTTCTTCCAAAGATTGGGTATGTTGCTTATAAATTGGCACTTCCTCCTTCTCTCATTCAGCAAGTGATCGGCTCCAACATCAGTGCACAAATTGTTTTACCAGAATGGGTTACTGAAGGATCCATCATTTCGAAGTCGGAGACCATCCTCAATAAGTGCACTTGTCAGCTTCTCTCTCGGTCCATCACAAAGGTCTTCAATTTAGTGGCCCAGCATGCAACCGGAGGATGCTACATGGGAACCCCTCCTTCAGATTCAGCAATTGTTTCTACATATAAAGCTTTGAGGACAAAGCTTTTTCTAAGAGGGAGGGGATGTTAAGAACCCATGTCAACCCCCCTCTTTATTTTGTTGGTATATTTTGTCGGATGCATATGCTTTGTAAGTCGTCCAATTAGTATGATGTATTATCCCACATTCATGGGGAGTAAGTAATAGTTGTTAAGTCATCCAGTTAATAGGTTTCATTATCCCACATTCATGTGGAGTAATAGTTGTTTAGATTAGACTTAGTATATAAGTATGTGTTGAGGCTATTGAAAGCATCGAAGAGTTATTTTGTATTGAGCTTGCTCAAAGGAGGTTGCCCCCTCGAAGTGGCCCACGATCAATAAAATATCTTTTGTGCTCCAATATTTTTGCATTCTCATTATTTATTGTAGGAGGTTCCCCACACTACCTCAATAACCTTTTGTGCCCATTTATGCCTAGGATTGGAAGTAGGGACTGGATTTGTATTTTGATCATTGTCCTCTGCTTTGGATTCTGAATTTGAAACACTGATGGAAACATTATCATATGAAAAAGGTTTAGGTATAATGGTTTTACCTTCCCTTTAAAGTAGCAGTGAAACTGTACTAGATCTGATTATAGCAGAAATTGTGAGAATTCATATGTCTTAGAGGCATGGTTTGCAACACCCTTCACTATAATATTCCTAATGGAGATATCTAAGATATCCACTGAGTCAAGGCCAAATACCACTCACTTTGGTGGGCCAATATGTGTCATCTAGTATACAAATAACAAATTTGCATTTAAGGAGGGCACATAGAGTACATATTTGAACAATCCATGTTTTAACTTGATTGAACCCTTTCCTTCAGCGTGAATTTCTGTGTCATTACCTATATGAATACTCAGACCATTAGTAAGTTGTAATGAAGAGAATGATTCTCTATATGCACCCATATGATTGAAGGATCCCGAATCAATGATGAAGGCATGTGATTTTGAACAGCTATCCTTCAGTGCATGGCATCTCTCATCATGATGTTTAGTATTTTATCTAGAAACATTTTTCCTTGCATGATTCAGGGAGTGCAATGATTTCCTGCTCAAGGATTTTTTCTATCTGACCAATGGTATTCTACATACAATACTTCTCTATATGGTTTGCTTTCTTACAGTAAGAGCACTTGCCCTTGTCATACCTTTGATGTTTTTCATTCCTAGAGCTTGAGGCTTCATCTAATGGATCAAACTCATCTTTAGGTTCAAATTCAGTGTTTCTTTTCTCTTTACCATTGTGCTTCCTTCTTTCTTGTTCATTCCTAGTCTCACCAACTAAGAGAGCTTGATTTGGACAACCTATGAGAGTTCCCATTTGTATCAGCTTGTCTTGTTACTGGATTAGAGACTTGATGATGGAATCAAGGGATGGAATTCTCCAATTAGGAGTAGTCAGTCTCCAAGAGTGAAAGGTAGATGCAAACACTGTGAATTCTAGGCCAATTTTTCTTAGTATGGAGAGAACCAATTACTCATCCTTTTTCTCAATCCAGCATTGCTTGCATTTCATGACTAGTGATTTGAATTTTCAGAAAAATTGTTGTATAGTTTCAAAGTTACTAAGTTGTAGTGCTATCATCTCATTCTCCATGATATGGACTCTTAGCTCATCCTATTTTCCAAACACGGATTTGAGCTTATCCCATACTTATTTTGGAGTCTTGAGTCCATCAATATGGAATAGTAGCTCCCTAGAGGTCTGGATGCATAGGTATCCAAAAGATTCATCAAGCCTATCAAGATGCTTCAATTTTTCAATATATTGTTGGGGTTTGAATCCTATGCCCATGGTAATCCTGTACAGACCTTTTTTGCACAAGGAAATATGCATATATTCCCTCCAAGCAAGGTAATTGAAAGGCGTAAGGATTCTGGGATTCAAGGTTGTTAAATTATCCATTTCAAGGCTATATTGAGCATAAATTATTTAGAAATTCTTTGAATGTACCTGCAAAAAACTGAAAAAAAAATCAATTCGAATTAATTTAGCTCAAACACCCTTGATTTCAACATGTGCACTTTCTCTGAGCACATCACACCTAGATAGAATTCTATCGACATAATCTAGAGGGAGAAATGCATTTATTCTGAGAATTATGTGGAAACTCAATGGATTTTGGTGCATCAATGGAAGTTTCTGAGGTTTGATTCAGGCATGGATGCCTTCTTTGGTACCATGTTAAATTTAATGAAGCAAATCATTAAATGGAGAATAAGATTTTAGAAGAGGGAGAGAATCAATTCATTAAAATCTGCTCAATAATTTATGGAAAATAAAAGCACATGAGACCAATAATTGGAATAATTAATCATAATCCATTAATAAGTATATAATTAAGTAACACAATGGTAATACATATAGGATAATTCAAATACCTAATATATGATTCAAATCTACCGACCTAGACTAACTCTAGGGCTAACTCGATGTGGGAAAATCACCACTAGATCTCACTAATGCAATTCTGGATCACTAAAATAGATCACAACCAGTTAATTGAAGAGGGTAGGTGAGTAAATGCACCCTACTTCTCCTAAATCATGGAAACTGGTGCTATGATGAATGAAAGTGATCTAACTGATGGGAATCAGAGCATAACTAGACTTAACTAAATACCTACTAGAGTCAAATGCTGGAGACTACTGGTAGAACTCAGAGTGGGTTCCTAAATTATAGGGATTGGTCCTTGTGGAACCTAAACTCATGCAATCAGGTGCAATAAGTGGAATATGTCCCCTAGGTGTGTCCTCCATGCACTAGTGGAGTTATGAAGACCTCATGAGCTAGGAAAATAGACAAATATACTATGTGGTCAAAGGGAGGATTAATAATAATTACAACAATATCACAATTCCTAGTCCCAAGAATATAGATCTTTATGGATATAATGAAACACAGTCAGAAGTATTTAGATATGATTTATAACAACATATAATAATCAAAATACAATTACTTATATTTTATTGTTTTGTGTGGGATCCTTGTTGATCTCTCCACCCTTGTGGATATTGTTGGAGTCCCTTAGTCTTGATTACCTTGCAAATTTGAGTACATGCAAGAGGTAGAAAGTCTCTTCATGGAGATTATGGTCCCATGCATACAAGAGAGAATTATATTCTTCACTAAAGGAAATACTCCTTTTGATCATCCTTTTCCTTGGATGATTTCTTCTAAGAAGGTTCACCTCCTTCTACAGTGATGGATGCATGAATCCTTTCTTCATTCTTCTTCCTTTCATGACACTCTCTTGCCTAATGGCCCTTTTTTTACAGTAGAAGCACTGAGCCTTCGATTTGCCAAAATATTTATTGATCTCTTTTTTCTTTGAATGGAAGAACTTCTTGGGAGAAAATGTTTTTCTCCCTCTTTTCATTCTTGTCGTGAGGAAATATTATCGTCTTTAGTGCACACTAATTTTCTTTGTATGCGCCCCTCTTCTTGAATGAAATCATGCCATAACATTTTGAAGTTGGGATCTGGTTGTTAAGGAATAAGTAATCCTATGACTCAAATATGAGGTCACCAATATACTGGGTTTATAGAGAGACTATAACAAGAAGCATCTGAACATATGTCAAGCTTATATATCGCCAAAGAGTGGAACAAGGTCCTATGGATAGAATAGGAATACCTTATTTTAAAGGTTAATCCTAGCTTTAACTTCTTCCAAAGAAATCCTTTGATATAATGCTCCAATACCTACAAAAGGAAAACTACCCTTCTCAAAGCACTTTCATATATTGCACATTAGATACATGAAAAAATAATAAGATTGAAACTTAATCTAAAAGCGCAATAATGATTATAACTCATTCATAACTAAAGAATGCATACAAAATATTTTGAAGGAAATAGATCTCTTTATTCATAAAAGTTTGGAACAAATACATTCACTTCATCCTCATCTGATCTTCTTGAAACCTGGTTCTGGGCCATCTTGCTTCTCTTCTCTAGAGGAAATCCTCCAGCATAACTATATCTCTAGAATTAGTCCCCCTCTCCTCTAGACCCTCTCATATTTTAATTGTTAATTGAGAGGATAACTTATGAGGCTAGGGTAGTTAAGGAAGGAGGGGTGGTTTCCATATCGATCCCAACCACCTTATAATTAATTTGGTTTTTATTTTTAACGAGTTTTTAAGGAATACGCGAGTGCAACAAGAGAAACCTGCGTATAACACGTGAGAAACCCACGTAAGAAACTTTCAGGGGAAACATGTGGGTTGAATATGGAAAAATCACATATAACACGTGGGTTTTCAGAATGAAAGTCGTGTATTTGTCCAAAACTCAGAACAAAAAGGTGTTATCACTGGAGTAATAATCATGTAATTTGGACCAAAACCTCCAATAGTCGTAAGGCTCTTCAATGCAGCTTGTCATTTTTTGTGATGGACATTGAGTATCATCGCTTGAACGAATAAGTTCCATTTTGAGGTATAATATATGCCCCC
This sequence comes from Pseudotsuga menziesii, assembly GCA_001517045.1. Lineage (NCBI taxonomy): Eukaryota > Viridiplantae > Streptophyta > Pinopsida > Pinales > Pinaceae > Pseudotsuga > Pseudotsuga menziesii. The sequence continues at coordinate 74,630 of LPNX010682648.1, read as the reverse complement.
TAATGTATGTGTTTAGAGGGGAAGGATGGGAGAAATATATTACAATGAGGAAAAGAAGAAACTCAAAGGACCCATAATCTAGGCTGCAAAGAAGTACTTGAAACAATCAAATAAGAGGTAATTTTACAATATCATCACCGAGAGGATGCCATGTTCAATAATATGGAACACTATCTCCTTTAAAATATACATATGCATCATTTGATATGGGCTTACAAGTCCATGAATGATTACAAAGTGGATTGTAACCACATGAGTACAATAATAGATCTTCAAAGTTGTAGTTGTGTCACAAAATATGGCATGATCTTGCACAACTTGGGTTTAATAAGTTGAAAACCAAACGCATTCATCCAAATATGTAAAGAGTACAAATCCTAGCCATGTGAATAGAGTAGCTGAAGTCGGACATGGAGGATATCGTCAGAGTATCAGTTAAATAAGGTGTACTACTAACCAATGCAAGGGAAACCACCAATACGGAAAGTGAATTCCAAGGTACTATAAAAAAACTCTAGGTATTATTCTCGAAGTGACATTAGCTTGTATTGATATGAAGTCGTTTGCAAGAAGGAAGGCCTTGATGAATCCTTCAGCAACTCACATGAGTAAACTGGTAGATTGGATAAGGTAAAACATAGACCAATCTCAGAGATGGACAAAAAGGATTAAGGAAAACAATAGAATGACTAACTAAGGTTAAATATTCTTGAACAATGAGCACGACACAAAAAGTGACTCAAGGAAGCTTTAGAATCAAGAGAAACAACTAGACATATCTGTAATGTAGGAGACATTAGAAAATTCCCCATATACTTGGAAAAAGTGATCGACGGAGGAGTAGTGACTCAGAGTGCATGTTGAAACTGGAAATCCAAAATATAGGATTTGACTATTAGGAGACCTCGGATGGTGCTTTGTTCAAGGAGAAAAGTTGAACTTTCTTCCAAACATCTTAATATTTATGGAGATTATTCCCTTCATTTTCTATTTATTGTAAAGTTTTAACGAGTCCAAGAAAGTGAACTTGCGAACTTCTTTATTGTTGGGAAAGCTTGAAGAAGAGATACAATAAGGTTTGATCAATCATTGATCCATTGATTTTACGAGCCCAAATTACTGAGTGCTCAATGTAGTTTTCATAATTTCCGAGTCTGAAAACAACAAAGGAAACTCTAGGGGGGTTTTTTTTGTAAATTTAGTCTCCCATGTATGAAAAAGTATAAAATAACCCAAAGGAGAACTCTCTTAGTTCGAGTTAACTAAGGTATTCATTTTTTGTAGTTAGTCGACAAGCTTCCAAAAAGGGTTAAAATATAACCATACCGACGCTCCTTTAAGAGCAAGAAGAAATCCTTAGTTTAATGAGTGTGGAGGAAAGAAATATCACTCGTGTTGTTCTATTTATTTGCGAGTATGGGGAAACCAACAATAAACTCGATGCTTTTGTACTGAAGTTTTAGCGAGCATGACAATAGTATAAAGAACACTCAGAATCTTTTTCATGGTTTAAACCAAAGCACAAAAAAAAGAGTAAGCTCAAATAGGTTCCTTTTTCATAAATCTTGTCTCCAAGGTCCAAAAAGAGATAAATATATACTTGGGAATACTCTTCTAGCCATAGTGAACTAGCGTATTCATTTTTCGTAATTAATCCACATGGTCTGAAAAATGTTTAAACTAATACCGATGTGGATGATATTTCAATTCCTTTAACAAGTTTGAAAGTACAAGTAAACTCGACAATATAGTAATATTTAGGGAGTAAGACTAGATCTTAAAGGTAACTCCATATAACAAGAGCCTAATAAGGAGGGTGGTCAGCAAAAAGAAAGAGTATGAGGATCATCTTTTCACATGTAATGAAAACTAAGAAGGCTCACGAGACCTATCAACTTGCAGGGTGAGCACCATAAATATAGTGAAGGTTCTAACTAGGGTGACCCATGTTAGGTAGGCTCTAGTCCATGGAAGAAAAATGACCATTGAAGAACACTAGAAGGTTCAAAAATCATAGTCCATGGATAAAAGTGAATCCTAAAGCTTAATTGGGATAAAGTACAGATGCAATATGCAGTATGATGATATCTTAGCCTATATGTCATGATATAATATGAAAATTTCCATCCACAAGTGTGAAAAGAACCTGAAAATATATTTTAGTCATTAAACTCTACGCCAAAGTCAAACAACATTGGTTAGAGGATTAAAAAATTGAAAAGAAACTATGTAAAGTGGGTAAACATTTAAAATATTTCACCATAAATAGTAACTTTGGTTTTAAAACATAAGTTATTTATTTTTTAACCTTGGATTGAAAAAATATCCCTAGATCTTCAACTGCTCAATGTAATTGATCTAGTGGACTATTTCCAAAATTGCAAGTTGCAAGTAAATCTTCTCTCTCTCCTCTTCATTTTCATGTCATTTATTTCAAGTTTTATCTTCAATTTTTGGTGTTTTAGTGGGTTATAAAAGAGGTCAAAACATATACACAGGTAGTATCATGTGAAATCGTGTATTCATAGAAAATATGTGAGTGCATAAGTTGCCACTCGCGTGTGGCACACGATTTTTCAAACATTGCACACCCGTTTTCTGTGGGGTATGAATAAAAATTGGATATTGGCCCACAACAATTGAAAATTTTAAGACATGGTGCTTGAGTGGGATGAAATGGAACATGAATACTTGGAAAAGGAATCCATGCATGACCCATTCATTCTAAATTCTTTACGTCGATGCAGATTGCTCAAATTTTTCTGCACGACCAACATGCATGCTCAACCAAGATTATTGGAAACATTGGTGAGGTATTGGGATCCTGAATAGGGTGTGTTTGATATTTAAGGTGATATATTGGACATCACTATTGAATATATCTAATTCATCACTTTTTTTTCACGTCATGCGGTAGCCATTATTTTGGCTGGTTCCAATCGTGGTGGTAGTGCACTAAGTGTGAAAGACTATGTGAACACCTACTACATACCAAGAGCACAAAAATTGGGCACTTGGGTTCCCATTGGGTATATTGCAAGTTTCCCAATGAAATTTATCATGAAAACTATTATGCGGGTTGTCGGTGTGTCACCATTGAACTTAGCCACCCATAAGCACATGCATCTAGGTGTGGATTGTTTGTGAATGTGGTGTTTGATTGGTGTTCTGGTCTTGTGATGAACATGAAAAAGAAACTCAATGACTATATATTGGGAAAGAAGAATAATTTTGGATATCCTAGCATCTTGATAGCATTTTTCATTGACCGATTCCCATATTTGAGTCCCAATCTGTCCCTTCCAGTATCTCAACCTCATGAGCCTAGACTTACCTGGTGGGGTGATGTCTTAGTAAGGTAAGGGGGTGGATACATCTGAAGTGGGTAGATGATGATATCCACTCATGCTAGACTCGACAAGTTCTAGCTTTTGAGAAGTTACCATGTGTATATTTACGAATATAGGTCTAGTCATAATGTTTGATGTAGATATTGGACCCGTACAGTCAAATGGAAATCCTTGGATATTTGTACGACCAACCGAAGTAGGCGGAGATGATGCCATGCTTAGGAATATTGATGGAAAGATGGCTCGGTTAACTCATGACATTCCTACCCTTCGGATGGATAGGATTCTGATAGACATGAAGGAGTATGCAGTGGGAGTTCCCCCTGCATGGTTAAGGATACTCCGAAAGGTGTCTAGATTTGTCCTTTGTTACTGAGAGGTGGTAGCAGAGGCAACTGAGGCTCTAGAATCTACTTAGGGTTTAGCATCATGAGGTATTATGATACCATTTTTTGTATTTTGATATGTATTTATGACTGGATACATGGACCTCGACTCGATTTATATTGTTATGGACCAATTTTTTATATATACATATGGTGACTTATTTACATTTGTTTATGATTGTATGTCTGATTATTTTTTATAGTGTATGGGACAAATTCTAGTTGAGAATATAATTTACATATGCATCAGTTAATGTGTTTTGATGTCTTGAAATATGATTGTATGTAATGTAATCAAAATGTCGTTCAAGTAATCTAATTCTTAAAAACTGACAAAGTAAAGAAGGATTCCTCACTTGATAATCACCATTAAGATGAGACACTACTAACTAAAAGTCAAGTCTAACCTTAAGACATGAAATACTATGAAAAACAACATCTTCTAGTAGCTCAATAATGGTGCTATATTCATCCATGTTGTTAGTGGCAGGACCTAAACAGGCACCTCCTCAAGAAACTAGTTGTCTTGTGGGCGAATAGATAACCCAAGAGACCAAGGAAAAATTTCAAGTGTGACGGTTAGTGTCATCACCAAGTCCTATAAAGCTCTCAGTAGACATTTGAAACACAACTAGACTTTCATAAGAAACCCTAAAAAAAAAATATAACATAACAATTTATAAAATTGTACAAATATATACAAGAAAAAGAATGTAGAGTAGGCATAATAATTTTTCAAGTAGAGCCTGTTTTGAGTATCCGACAGCTTGTTCCCATCGTAATCTATTGATTCATTAGCCCCTTTAAATACTATGTACAGTCTAATACACATTGAATTAAATTTCCATTCCCCCAATGGTTCTTTGTCTTGGTCATAGACTGAGACAATATGCCCTCAGAAAAAATCCTAATTTTAACTGGTTTATCATACTAGATCTTCACCCATTGTTTATGTGACTCTTTTTTCATAAGCACATATTTGCATTGTTCATTTAAATGTTTTAAATGCAGTAAATGTTTTTGTAAAGCAGAAGCTTTAGGTATCAATTGTATCACAAGTTTCAACGATGGTATCTCGCATTTAATTGGTATGACTACCTCCACGCCATGGACGAGTTGGAAAGGAGAAAAACTTGTAATGGTCTTAACTGTGGTTCAGTATGCCCAAATTGTAGGATAAATAATTATTCCCAATTAGACCTACTAGCATTAATGGTCTACTTGAGAATGGTTTTCAAGGTTTTGTTAAGAGCTTCCACCTGTCCATTTGCCTGTAGGTAAAATGAATATGAATGGTCATGTTTAAAGCCAAGTAGAGTTGTTAATTTGATCATCATTTTATTATGAAAATTATTTCCATGGTCAATGAAAATATATTTTGGAATACCAAACATAGAAATAATATGATTGAAAATGAAATAAGTTGCAGTTTCACCATCGACCTTTAAGGTAGGCATTGCCTCTGCCCATTTAGTGAAGTAGTCTACAACGGCAATGATATAGTTATGCCCCCTAGTAGAAACCAAGTTTCATGTCATGAAGTACACCCCACACTTTGTGAAGGGTCCTACCACAATGATGGGGAAAAGAGGGTCAGGATGTGACCGCATTTTTTAGTATAAAACTAACAAGGATGACATCTCTTAAATATGGTGGTCCAAAAGTAACCAATACATAAAATATTCTGGGATATTACTAACCCATATAAATGAACCCCACATGCTCTACTATGGGAATCATTCAATACTAACTTGGCCTCCTTTTGAGTAAGACACTGATGGAATATTGAGTCTACCCCTCTTCGATATAATGTATCATGGATGATGACGTAGTTCTTTGCATTAAGTCATAGTTTCTATCATTCTTCTTGCAAGGAGGTTGTAGGACACTTCAGAGCTTAAATATATATCATAATATCTCCATACTAAGGATTTGAGTTTGATATTAAGAAGATGTGTTCATCCATAAATGATTCATCCTATATCATAGAGTTTTTGTCACTAGGGAACTCATAAATAAGATTTGTTAATACCAAAGACTTTTTGGACTTAGAAGACTCAAAATCCAGGTCAAACTCTTGGAGTATGACGATCCATTTGTTGAATTTTACCCTGATTATTCATTGGGATAAAAAATATTGAAAATGATTTACATCCACAATGATAGTGGTAGTCTGAAGTAAAATATAGTGACACAACCTTTGAATGGCATATACCACTACTAGGGCCAATTTCTCAACATGTGAGTAGTGAATTTCATGTCCTACCAGATCTTGGCTAAGGTAGTAGATGACATGCTCCTGGATCTGGTCATCTTCCTTGAAAAGCACTATGCCAACTATAGACTATGATGCTTTAAGATACAATATATAATCTTCAGTGTAATCCAGTGGGTGTGATAAAGGAGATGACAATAATTCCTTTTTAAATTCCTCGAATGATTGTTGTGCGGTTTCGTCCCATAAAAATGGAGTGTCTTACTTAAGAAGATGCATGAAACCCTTAGTAATCTTGGTGTAATCAATTATAAATCATCTGAGAAAATTGGATTTTCCTTGTAAACTCTGAAGTTGTCTCATGGTTCAAGGAGGAGGAAAATTCACGATTGCCTCAACTTTTAACTAATCTACATTAATACCTTTGTTAGACAAAATAACACATAGAAATTTTCCTGATTCGACACATAAAACACATTTATGGGTATTTAAACATATATTGTAGTGTTTACATCATTCAAATATTGACTGTAGATGAGGCGGGTGATATTTTCTCTTGCGAGAATGTGCCGGAAGATCATCTAGGTGGGGTTTGACTATGTGTTTTATAACATGGAAGGAGAAGTCCATGGCTCACTAAAAAGTAGCTTCGACATTTTTCAAGACAAAAATAATTTTTTTATACGCGAAGGTACCCCATGGGTAGATAAACGTTGTCTTATGTTGGTCTTCGGGTTTGATTTGGGTCTGATTATATCTCGAAAAACCATCCATAAAATAAAAAAATTTTCTACATGCACACACATCAATGATATAAACAATGAATGGTTTAGGGTAGTTTTCTTTAGGACAAGCTTTATTTAAATAACTAAAATATTTACACACACGAATAGTTCCTTATTTCTTATCGACTGGAACTGTATTGGATACCCGCTCTATTAATGAAATAAGGCATGTGAATCCAACTTTCAACAGTTGTTTAACTTCATCTTTGATGATTACTGCATTCCGAGGATTAACATAACATGGTGTTTGGAAAACAGGTTTAATGTTGGTATATGTCCTTATTTTGTGCTCAACAATGGATGGGTCTATTCCTGGAATCTCCTCATATGACCAAAAAAACACGTTGCAGAATTATTTAAAAAGAGTTGTGTAAATGGAAATTTCTTTAGGTGAAGAGTTTGCTCTGATATAAACATTTTTTTCAACGTTGGTTTGGGTGGAGATATTGATTGGGCTAGCCTCAGAAATGTTTTCCATATTCGCCTTGGAAAACACTCCTTCTTTGGGTAGTGAGTTCACAGGCTGATCAACACCTTCACTTAGCCTCACGTGAAACTCATAATTCTCTATCTTGCTCAATTCTGGAAGAAAATAAGACTTGTGATGCATATCTTCACAAATTTTATTAGGTCCTTTATGGCTTCCAAGATGGCTTCATCTAATGGTAAAACCATATCCAAGAAGTCATAATATTGTTTAGAGTTGACTTTCCATGCGGGAAAATAACCTTTGTATGACTCCTTTGAGACACAAGGAGCTGAAGTGGAATCTACAGGAAAATCATATATATCTTGATAAGCCACTTTTGCTGTTGATAAGGGCACATCTAGTTCAACTTGTGAGGGTAGAATCCACAAATCCAATTCAAAATTGAAGAAAATTCTCCAGATGTACAAACATTCTTCCCTACACTAGTTGTTCCAATATAACTTGTAGGAGCGGGAAAATCAAAAGTTCCCATGATTGAAGTGTACATCTCTACTCCTAAAATTTTGTTCACTGGGTGTGTCTGATCAACTAGTGGAACATTCGATTTTGATGTCTCTGTATGATTTTTCTGGGTATAAGATGGTTGATCAATAATGACTATCTTCGCTTTGTGAGGGAACATAAGAACCCAAAACTAACGATGGGATTGCACACATGGAATAGGTCCAAATTCTTCCCAAAAGCAAGTTATAATTTAAAGGAGCATATACTACCTAAAATTCAAGTGAAACCACTTTCCCTTCCAATTCTATATCAAAATAAGGAAGGATACCATGCAAACAGAAAGACCTTGCATCAAAAGAGGTCAGAAAGGTGTTATATGGAACCAAATTAGGAGATCCCAGAGCTTTCCAACATTATATGACCATCACACAAGTAGATGCACCTTCATATATAACTATTTATACAATGATTTTATCCCCATGGACTACTTCTATGTGGAAAGTGACATGGTAAGGTAATCGAGATTTAACATCATATAAGTCAAACTTAGCCATTAAACCTGTAGAATCCAAAGTACCGACAGTAGTCGGAATTTCACTACGTTGTGAAGGAAAACTCTGTAACACTTCCAAGGAGGACATGGAACAAGGATTTTTGGCTAGGTATTCCACAATCGAATAGTTGGGAGAATCCTGTGCATTAGGATTGTGCGATGCCCTCTTATAGAGGCATTTCAATATCTTAGGCACAGGATCAGGTGAATTCCCAATGGAAAGAGGGGTTGGTGTTTCGACAACTTGTTTGTCTTTTTGTGATGACTCAGGCTCATATTTTTTAGCTCTTATATGCAATAAGGCATGAGATCTTACCATATTAATGTAAGGTTCATCAGAAGAGGAAGCACTTTGAGTGCCCCTGGTGGTCTTATGGTCACTCGAAGTCGTATTTTTTCCTTTGGGGAATGAATCCTTTAGGACAACAAGTTGTATCTTTAAGAACTTCTAAGATTTATCCATAAGGGGGAATCAATAGGTTAGGTGATATTCCTGGAAAATTTTCCAAGGGAATTTCAATTTCTTCTTCTCTTTTTTACCCCCCCCCAGCATTAATTGTGGGCTTAGGATTATTTTGATTACCCTCTCCATTCTTTCCTTTATTTTTTTCCCACTACGTTGTTGAGTACCCTTTTGATTAGTTTGTGCATTGTAAATGTTCACATTTTGAGGGGAGAGTGTGGCAGCATTAGTTGCATCTACTGCATACTGCTTCACAAATAACTCGTGTATTTTTTTAGCTAAGGAATCTACAGTAGGTGTTTCAACTAAACCCACAATTCCATTGGCATGTGGTCTAGGTTTGGGTTTCTCAAAGTTAGTGTTGGACCTAGGTGTGTCCGATATGATTTCATAAAGTATACGATACTGAGAATAAATCAAATCAAGTTGTTGGTCTCTTAAAATGGCTTCCTCCTTTATTGTTACCCCCGAAGTAGAAACGTCTTTTGAAATATAAGGCAGTTATGAATTTAAAAACCATTCTAATAAAAATTCAGGAGGAATCTTGGCCTTGATCACCATCTTCCTCCTTCTCCATTATTGAATATGGTCATAAATGTGTGCAACCTTACTTTTCCTGAATGTTGAAAAATTTGTGTACCGATATCATACCAGAAAGGAAATTGGAAATGGTTGAGTACCGATATCATACCGGAAAGGAAATTGGAAATGGTTGAGGAAGATCATCGCCAAATCATGGAAACTATCATAAGTGGCAGATGGAAGTTCAATTTACCATTTGGATTCCGCACTTTTTATTGTTCTTTGAAAGATTCATACTCGAATAGAAATGTCATTCATCGAGTTAGAGGAGCACCATAAGTGAAAGGTAGTGACAAGGTAACCATGATCTTTAGCAGTTTTTCCTTCAAATTTAGGAATGTCTGAAGGTAACTTGATCGGAACTGGTGACCAAGTTAGATCATGATGCACGGGATCATTAATCAATTTTGAAAGGTATGTCATGTTTAAAGTTTCCAGAAACCAAAGACGAGGTCTAGCCAGAATTTGATGTTGAGGAGTTTGGTGAGAAGAGGTTCCTGCACCAAAATTCCTATAAAATTGGTTGGATTTTCCCCTAGCCACCAGATGTGAAGTGATAATGGTTTGAAATGGGTTCCACCCTAAATACAAAGGGTTTCTCCCTTTAGGTGCACTATATTGAGTCTATATATTTTCGACTGAAATAGGTATCATAGACATAGGATTGGTATTCCTTCCACTAAATAATGAAAAAGGGTAACTCCTGACTGGTGTAGTTGAAGTTTGGCCAATACTTTGAAAAAAAATCCTTTCAAATGATTTTGGCTTCCAAAAAGTGCACCTGAGTAAGCAGGAACAAACCCCACAAACAATGTGGATGGAGGGATATTCCCTCCACTACCAAGGATAGCTTTGGACAAAAGGGGAAGAATAACTAAGTTTTTTTTTTTAATTTTGAAATAAAGGGGAGGACGTGAAAGGTACACTAGGTATACCAGTGAGAACTACATTAGATGACCTGGTAGTATTATTCACAGATACTAGAGGACTAATCACTCTAGTACTTGGTGAAATAGAGGATGTCAAAGTAAAATTCAATGACGCTACCGGTGTAGAGTGTGTGTTAGATATTAGTGAACTCACATGAGGAGTGGACACTCACCAGATAACATAGCTGAAGTAGGGGTGTAAATGTCCCATGATCCTTCCCCTATATTTTCCATTACAAAACCTAAATGCACACCAATCTAGGGTTGGCTAAATGGAAGTATTTGAACAAGGACCGAATAATCTAAGTTAGTGATAGGTGGGTTAAAATTTCTTGCAAACTCTTCATCTTGCAGATATTCAACTTCTACTAAAAGAAGATCAGGTTCAGTGTATCTAATAAGTCCAGGTTCTCTCATACTTTCACTTATACCTATCTATTCAAAATAATCGCTCATGTTAAATCTTCTCCTTCGAGGTGGCGGTGGGGAATCCACTGTAAGTGGTGGAAGGTTCTATAACCTTATTGACCTGCGACGAGGTTGATCCTCCACATATAATGATTTCAATAAAATACACCTAAGGACAATTTAAGATAAAAGTATTCCAAAAATTACACCACTAGAAAAACTTCCTAAGTATTCAGCCAAGAAGATGAATATACCTTCCAAAGGGACGTCTAGGATGATGAGGGCCCAGAACTAACCAGTGAAGGGTGAAGGATAGTTACCCGGGATCAACAATACAATCACTTTGGGGTAAGTGTTTGAATCATGCACCACCTTTCCAAAGAGCTTCATGGGGTTTCCTCCCAAGACTATCTTAGGTACAATGGAAATATCCTTCCATCGTCACCTATGTAAGAGCCCTAATGGTCTAGATACTATGGCTACCAAATTTCCAAAGAATATCTGATGGAACAGTCGTCAATCCAACTGATGTGCATGGGGAGTTTCGCAAAGCCTGAAACTCAAGCAGCATCGGCACCACACGGTGCCAAAGGTGGTACTGAGTGAATCCTCGAACACACAAAAACTTTGTTATATGTTAAACTTAATATTGTAGTGGTATCCCCGCAACTTGATCTCACATGAACTTGTTCTTAACTCCTGTGTGAGAGGATGATTTTTATTCACCTCTTTGCAAGGTCATATTTCCTAGAATAATAAACACTATGTCTGAGTTTGATAGTTTTGGATAGTTTAAGGATTACCCTTACCCAATACACTAACTTAACTAGTAGGTGTCGTCCCTAAAAAGAAATAATTACTAATTAATTTTAGATTATAATCATTCTTTTTAGAGTTAGTTAGTTACTTAGGGGTAAATGGCCAAAAAACTAATGGGATATTTTGACTAAACAAGAAAGTAAAATATACATGATGTAAATAAGTTTCAAAAGGATGTTCCCATTTAGTTTTTCTTTTTTCAAAATCAATGAAATTTATTGCATGACTTTGGAAACAAATACTTTTCATTTCTTTTTTAATTTTTAAAAAATATGCAAATGCACCTAACTAATGCAGCTAGACTAGGATGCACACGCTTTTCATTTTTTATTATTATTTTTCAAAATTAAATAAGAATAAATTATTATGAATAGTATATAAGTCATATGTAAAAGCTTGTATAAATTAGACTTAGGACCAAGATCTTATAAAAATAGACCTCAACAACTCAAACAGGAACAAGAAAAAGAGTTGAGCCAAGAATCAACATGAATTGAGACATAGAGACTCTACACACATTCAATCCAAGCATAAGCCAAGTAGTAAGACCAAGACCAATTCTTTTCACAAACATTCACTCCAACTAACAAAAAAACGGTTGCAATTCATCCAAATAGAGACCAAACTATTAGTAATAGACCAACAAAGTTCCATAAAGAGCCTTGAAATTCTTAAAAATTAAAAAACAAACTGGAAAAGACAAACCCTATCTTTCCAATCCAAGTTACATGAAAAAATGTGACTATTCATATAGGAACTCGCATATGACACACGATTGTATAGGAGGAAAACCACATTTTCTCATGAAATATGTGGGTGTAAGTAGCTTGCACTCACGTTTTTCTCCAAAATTTTCAAAAAGAGAAAAAAAACTCAAATAAATTAATAGTTTGAGTTGGAATCGAATGGATATTACTTCTCCAAGTTAAAAAATAGGACCAGAAACTAATAGACTAGAAGAAGAACTACAAGAAAACCCCAAAGCAAATTTAATTCCCCAATGGAGTCACCATTTTTGTTGTTAGGGAATAATTAATCCAATAATTGGCGTATGAGGTCACCAACATACTAGGTTTACAGATATATCAAACGTATATATCACTAAAGAGTGGAACAAGGTTCTGTGGATATAATATGCATACCTTATTTCTAAGATTAATCCTAGATTTCACTTCTTCCAAAGCAATCCTTTGATCTGCTACTCCAATAACTGCAAAAGGAAAACTACCATTCTTCAAAGCACTTTCAGATATTACACATTAGAGACATGAAAAAATAATAAGATATTTGAAACTTAATGTAAAAGCACAATCATGATCATAACTCATTGATAACTAAAATATACATACAAATTATTTGGAAGGAAATATATCTCTTTATTCATAAAAGTTTGGAACAATTACATTCACTTCAGCTTGATATGATATTCTTGAAACCTGGTTATGGGCCCTTTTTCTTCTCTTATATAAAAGAAATCCTCCAACATAACTATATCTCTATAATTGCCCCCCCTCTCCTCTAGCCCCTCTCATATTTTTATTGTCATTTAAGAGGAGAATTTATGAGGCTAGGGTAATTAAGGAAGGTGGGATAGTTTCCAGATCGACCCCGACCACCTCATAATTAATCTAGTTTAAATTTTTAACGAGTTTTAAAGGAATACACGAGTGCAACAAGAGAAACCTGCATATAACACATGTTTTCCTTAAGGAAACTCGTGTATGCAAATTTTAAGGTAAACACGTGGGTTGACTAGTATAACGTGCGGGTTTTTAGAATGAAAGTCATGTATTTGTCTAAAACTTAGAACAAAAAGGTGTTATCACTGGAGTAAGCATCATGAAATTTGGACTAAAACATCCTATATCCATAAGGATCTTCAATCCATCTTGTCCTTTTTTGTGACGAAAATCTAAGTATCATCCCTCAGACAAAATGCCATTTTGAGGTATAAAAACTTCTCTTCACAGTCATTTAACACAACCAAGAATGTCTCCCATGAGGATGGGATCTCATCACTAGCGATTTGAATAAGGTCATCTTCATCCATCACCACACCAATGCTCGTAAGATAATTTGTCACTTGTGAAATATTTGTGAAGAAGGATGCGACGATTTCATCCCTTTCCATTGTCAGGTTGCACAACTTTTTCTTCAAAACCCTCTTTTAAGAAGTGTCCTTCTTGTCATAAAGGTTCATTAGTGGTTCAAAACACTCCTTTGCAGTCTTCAATGGAGAGATCACAGGCATGATATTTTCCTTCATCGAGTCATATATGATCCTATTGGACTTTTCTTTATTCTTCTCGAAATTGACTTTCCTTGCATTATTGGTAGGCCCTTCTACCACAGTGGATACATAGGGTTATACCTCAAAATGACACTTCCCTCTGAGTGATGATACTGATTGTTTCATCGCAAAAAAGGATAAGTTGGATTGAAGAGCCTTATGGATATAGAAGGATTTGGTGTGGATCACTTGCTGATTACTCTAGTATTGCTAATTCTATGTTATGAGTTTAATACATAAACACAACTTTCATTCTGACAACTCATGTGTTACATGCTAGTTTTCCATAACCAAATCAATTTTTTACCTCAAAAGTTGCACATGCAAGTTTCCTCAAGAAAACCCACATTTTATATGCAGGTTTCTCTTGTTTCACTTGTGTGTCCCTTAAAACTCGTTAAAAATAAAAACAAGATTAATTATGAGGTGGTTGGTGTCGATATGGAAACTACCACACCTTCCTTAAATGACCTAGCCTCATAACTCCTCCTCTCAACTAACCATAAAAATATGAGAGGGGCCAGAGGAAAGGGGGACCATTCTAGATATAGATTTATGATGGAGGATTTTCCTTACAGAAGAGAAGCAAGAGGGCCCAGAACCAGGTTTCAAGGAGATCAAATCAGGTTGAGGTGGATTTATTTGTTTCAAGATTTTATGGATAAATATATATATATTTCCTTCCAAATCCTTGATATGCATTATTTAGTTATCAATCAATTATGATCATGATTGTGATTTTATATTAAGTTTCAATCTTATTATTGGTCATGTCTCTAATTTGTAATATATGAAAGTGCTTTGAGAAGGGCATTATGCCTTTTACAGGTATTGGAGTAGTAGATCAAAGGATTGCTTTGGAAGAAGTTAAATCTAGGATCGAACACCTAAATAAGGTATGCCTCTTCTATCCATAGAACTTTGTTCCACTCTTTGATAATATATAAGTTTTATTTGTGTTCAGATACACCTTGTTATAATATATCTACAAACCCACTATGTTGGTGACCTCATACCCCAGCCATAGGATTACTTATTCCCTAACAATGTAGTGGGGATTTCTCCCCTACTACGTGCAAAAGCACCTACCCTAGATCAACCGAATCAAAGGGTAGAGCTCATGTTGCAAGGTATTTCTCAACCTTGACTTACAATAAGCAATAACAAGAATTTAATATTTTTAACTAACTAGTGCAATAAAATAACAAAAATAAATACCTTTAACTTGGGCCACTGCAGCCATTTGAGGAAATGGTCCATAGGATCCCAAGATCCAACAAGGGGGTTTCACTGAGAAAGGTATCAAGGGTTAGATGGAGATAACTCGGTGTACAACCCAGGATAGCGTGACGAAAGGTGTAGGGACCGAGGAATTAAGGAATGCCCAAAATTCAAAAGTTTATGGAATGTAAAGTTGACGAAAAGTGTTTTTAGGGATACCTTCACAATGTATTTATAGGATGATTTGAGGTTTTCTAAACCATGGTAATGACCAATGGTATTTTATTGTGCATGGTATTTGTCCATGGTTTTTAACCCATTCTCATTTTAGGGTTTTTTGGTCTTTTTTGGACAGAGTGGGGAAATGTTGCAATAAATGCTCAACTTCCCTGTATTTATGGGGGAAGGAATAATATTGTTTTGGACCAATTTTGATGGAATTTAATTGTGAAGGTCAAAATGAAGGGAATGATGGTGGGACTATTATGTGTAATTAGGGTTTGTGCCATAGAGAGATATGTGGACTATTTTTGGTTTTAACAAACAACACATACGTATCCAAATCATGCTCCTCGAGAATGTTCAACACGCTTTCCTTCCATGTGTTGAAGTTGGAAGTACCTTCAAGTCAATCTTTCGGTTGAATGTAGATCGATTTCATGGATCCAATATTTTTATCAGCTCATCAATATCACGAAGGATTTAGTTTGTTGCATAAAACTAATCTCCTTCATGTCCTAGATCTAATACCATATTAGTATTTTGAGAAATAATGAATAACTATGAATTTTAAAACTTTTATCAATCAATCACTACATATGTGAATCTCATAAAAGAAATCATCCACATAAATCATTCTACCATGCGAGACAATATGTAACTTGGTAAAACCCTCCAAATACAGAGGATGAAAAACCCAACAATTCTTTGAGTATAATAGATAGACTTGTAGAGAATGGTTTACAACACATTAGCAGATTGCCCGATAAGAGAGAACATTGAGAAATAGAGAAGAGAGATTATATACAACAACTGTAATGGACTTTCCAAGTTCCCAACACTTTAATAACAAGTTGAAACTCATGCCATGAAATCTAAGGTGAATGGTTTCCTAACACTAATGCACACATGCACTTCAATTTCAAATTTTCCTTCAAGGGTGCCAAGTCGGTTCCTTGGATTCTTCTCTATCCACAATACATGCGCCATATCTTCCAAGAATATCTTTAATTGATAGTTGACTAACTTTGAACTTAACTTCAATATTCAACTGAATGTTGATCACTTAGTTAAAAAACTTAACCTAAGTGTCATGGTGCTTCACCCTTAGTGCCATCAGTGTTTCACTCTTAGTGTCATCAATGCTTCACTCTTAGTGCCATTAGTGATTCACTCTTAGTTCCATCAAGGCGTCACTCTTACTGCCATAAGTTCTTCATTCTTACTTCCATCCATGCAAATCACTTTCTTTACTATTGTTAACTCTACATGGATCACATAAAGATTCTTTATTTAACTGGAGCACATACACTTGAAATGAGGCCCTGATTGAGGAATTCATATTTAACCAGAGATTTAGTTAGATATCTTAGGCAATTCGAATTCTCTCTCTCTATGTTTATCCCTTTATCATTTATCATTTACTGCATGGTCCACATGTGTATTTATTATCTATCCATCTTATCATATTATGCTCAGAAGAATTTTCACACATATTGATGACCATATCATATTACCCCAGACCATATAGTCATAAGCTAAAGTAATTCACTCTAAAGGTGATAAGTTACTAGAGCAGACCTAATAGCTTTATCCATATCGAATGGCCATGGTTAGTAATGCATCACATAGTATAACCTATTTACCAAGTAAAGCATGCCACCTCAACAACTGGAGGCCCACCTCAATGAGTACCCATTCTATGGATGACTACATTAGGATCATGAATTGATATGACACAATTACAAAATTAATACAACACAAGTCTATAGTCTTGATACAACAAAAGAATTCAATATTGATACAACACAAGATTATAGTACTAGCATCCCACCTCAACACATGCGGATATAGATAGGACTTGATACAACAAAATTCCCAACTTGATACAACACAAGTCTGGAGAGTGACTCCTGATGCTATAGAAACAATAGTTACGCCTCTCGCAAGTGGTCCTATAGAGTTGACCACCATGATACTGATTAGATTCCACTTAATCTCTCATTTTTCACACATTTAGAATTTGTAATGTGTGGAATTTCAATAACATTATAGAATTTCCAAAACCTTAACTCTAACTGGGAATTGAGGTATGCAAAAATCCTAAATTTGACACTAGATGGCTATCGATCTATGTTAAATATTGATTCATTGAGAGAAAAAGGAATTTATTTTAATGATGTTATTCTATTGTTCCATAGATGAGAAACAACACAAGAGTGGATATGAGAGTAGGAAAGAGGAGGTAGGATATTTTGTGGTAGCCATAATGGTCACATACTCATAGGTAAATCCATAGAGAGTACCTTCTTCTTTGTATTTGCATTCTATAGTCCTCATTTCCAACTGTTTTTCCCCACAATGGGTTTTCCTAGGATAAATCTTGTGTTGAATGTGTGGGTTTTCTATTTCTTTTCTTTAATTATTTTTCTTTCAGATATAATTTTCTTAGCATTCAATGGAAATAAGATAATAAAAAGAATTAAGTTGTAAGATATGTTGTGATGAAATAACCTAGTGTAATATCCACAACCATTTATGGATAAATCAAACTTAGGTAAGATATTGAATAAATGTTTAGGCATATCATGAAAGTGGGAATAAAGTGCTAAAGGGTCAAATATGGATGCCACCCAACGATTAACCCTTGGGGGAGGGGGTGGTGGATACTTTTCCATTAATTTCTTTAAGATGAGGTTCTTGGTTTATGAAGTAATAGGATTATAAGGAGAAATAATTACACTAGGCTATACTAATGCTTACCTTTAGAAAAGGATAGAACCGAACCTTCTAGGTTAATTAAATATTTATCTTTAACATGAACAATTTCAACAAGACTTGCAATATGGGTTTTAAACACAAGAGTATGTTCTTTGTATCTAAACACAAAAAAATATTATTTCCAAGAAAATGATTACTTGAGGAGGACAAAACCTGCATATAGCATTAATTTATTTCAATAACCAACTTTTTTTTTATTAGTAAGGATAGGATGCATCATAGGTTATGAATGATCCCTAGTACATCTTTTACTTACCAAATTGATAACAAATGAGTTACTAGGTGAAAATTTTGTTTCATCTGTTTGCTTTGATTCCTTATTCCCCAGTAAGAATCAAATTCTTGTTGTTATATCCCAAGGAAAGAAACTTACAAACCTTCAGTCCTCAATAATGTCACCATTTTGTTTTTTGCTTCTTTAGATGTTCATGGCTAGGAAACTATGCCAATGCATCCATAATTATGAAATTAATCCCAATCCTGTCTGGAGCAATCCAATAGCTCAATATAATAAATCTCTTAAGATATAGCTTTCTTCTCAAATGGTAGGACTAGTAGTTCTCCTAAATTAAATGGAATAAGAAATCAGGATCTTAAAGAACAAAAAATGAGTCAATCTTCATCTCCTAGGCACCACAATCAACATATCATAGGTTTTGAGTTTAAATATGATAGGTAGAAAGAATATTAAAGAGGTCTACAATAAAATAATGCATAGGGTATTCAATGCATGAATAAATCTAGTTATCTCGTAGAAGAAAATGCATACTAAGACAACACGAATTCAATAGTGTAACAAAATGTTTGTTTAATATTAGTTATTTAGTTATTTTCAATCACTAATAGGTCATCGAAATAGTAACACAATGTCACCTAAAATCTGTAAAATTATTAAGTCACCGTATAGGATCTTGAATGTAGTGGACATTTCAACAAATTGCAATGTTGAGATCTTATTTATAAAATTCAATCACTAATCAAAATAGGTCTAAGAAAATATGGAAATAACATAGGGACACTTAAGAAAGAGGGTTACAATATGATACAACTAAGAGGGTGAATCTAAAATCCTTTAGATATACAACTCATCTTGCTTTCGCAATATTTAGATAATTTCTTCCTTGACCAACACCCTTGAGGAAATATAGCATTTTTAATCTAAAAAATACTGAGCATTGTAAATAAGAAACATGTCCCCTTTACATCCCACTAGGAGAGAAATTATTGGTGTTCTCAATACACTATGCTATTGTGAAAGGGTTGGCTCTTCAGGATATCCAAACACTAAAGTGGTTTAATGACTCTATCATCCATAATGTCTTGATCCTTAGTGGATTA
Organism: Pseudotsuga menziesii; assembly: GCA_001517045.1. Classification (NCBI taxonomy): domain Eukaryota; kingdom Viridiplantae; phylum Streptophyta; class Pinopsida; order Pinales; family Pinaceae; genus Pseudotsuga; species Pseudotsuga menziesii. The sequence continues at coordinate 55,357 of LPNX010682648.1, read as the reverse complement.
AACTTGCTTTGGATGGATTCTAAAACTATAAAGTATTTCCTTTTGTTTGTTTTTTACTCCACCCTTTAATATGCAACATTGATCCATCAAATTGTTTCTACATGTTCCTCATGCTTTGTGAATGGAATTTACATTAACTTTATTTAGATCTTATGGATATCCTAAGACCTCCTCAATACCCCCCTTGTATAAAAGTAAGATCCTCCATGGCCATTGGAAGAGGTAGGAACCCTTCACATTTTTTTTAGTGAGAAATCCCCCTCCTTCACTGACTGGAAAATATTGGACCTTGGTATAGGATTGATTGAAAATGTGGTAATTTGGCCTTTAGTTGGAAACTTTTCATGAGTAAAATGAAAAAATAATGGTACCTATTTCTTTTTTTCTAAACTATAGGGACACATGGAAACGTTTGATTGGATACTAGAATGTTGATTGGGATGGGGCTAGTCCATGCACTACATCATTTGAGTGAGATCTCATTGAGATTATATTGATATGGTGTGGCATCTCAATTGAATATTGAATATCCTTGCAATTTCCCTAAGATATTATGAATTTTGAATGTTAACTAAGATGATATTTGATTCATTGGAGGGATCCTCACACATGTGAAAGGTGGTTGGACTCCCCTCCCTATGAATAGTGTGATTAAAAGCTGGAATATGCATGAACAGATCCTAGTGACTCACAAGGTAGTACTTAAAATGGGATATATCAAACAACTCTTTGCATGAATGATCCTGATTGAACTACACATAGTCAAGGTCTCATCATGACCATTCATCGAGGAATCCCCTATAGTACCATCTAATCAAGTATTTATGTGAAAATGGATAGGATTTATAGGTTGAATACATATCATTCATAGAGGACCAATCCTATTTACTTCCCATGTGTGTATTTTTTCATGAATGGTTAGGATCACACATTAGAAGTTGCCTGTTTGAATATATACTATTTGTACACATTAATTTGTTGCATTTCTTAGTAACATTAGAGAGAGTGATGTGAACCACGAGGGTGTTCACATCAGGTTTATCCTCTTGTATGTGGATATGAGTGCACAACATGAGTGGCAACTCTAGACACTGATGGATGGTGTGACCCAGGATATCACAAACAACACATGGAGTAGGGGTTCATGAAGGTGTAGGGAGTTAAGGGATCAAAATCATGTATGGGGTATAATGGGTTATTACATCCTTCATTAGAGGAAATTTGGGGTCTAAAATGGGCCTTATAAGAAAATGCACCAACAATAAATTTTGTGAGTTAGAATTCAAGAACCAATAGAATTTCAATAAAATGAGTCAACCATAATGGTTGAATTGACATATTTGTCATAAAAGAAAACTACTTTTTTTGTTTGTATTTTCGACATATATCCCTATGTTTTTACTCAAATTTCAAGTGGAAGAGCTCGCTGGATGCGGAATTTAATTCCGCATCCAAGGAGTGCCAACATTACATGCTTTTGATGGACCCCCGCTACCCCAAAAACAAGAAATACCTAAAAAAATGTGATGATGATGTCATCATCACGTTTTTTCATGTATTTCTTGTTTTTGGGGTAGCGGGGTCCATCAAAAGCATGCAGTGTGGGTACTCGTTGGATGCGAAATTAAATTCCTCATCCAATGAGCTCTCCCGCTTAGAATTTGAGTAAAAACACAGTGAGATATGTCGAAAATACGAACACAAAAAGTAGTTTTCTTCATTCTTCCTCCAAAATTAATAACTATTATTTTATTATTTTAACTATTATTTTATTATTTTCCTTAGGAGGCCCATTTTAGACCTCAAATTTCCTCTAATGTGGATTTCCCCCTAACTTTCTTTTTAGAATATTCCTAGGTGGAGGAAGAGGTATCCTTCATAACCATAGGTGGTGGGCCGTTGGAAGTACCAAACAGATGGATAGGAGTTAAGAACTCGGATGGATAGGAGTTAAGAAAACCTATGGGGTTGGTGGTGGGTTTGGTGGATAAAATTATCAAATAGGGAATCCTAACATCAAGGCTAGAAGTTTAAGGATATCCATCATAGGGGTTCCTGTAGTTCCAATAAGAATAAATAGGAATGGAAATTGAATGATAAACATTCCTTCCCAAGGGTTCCTTATCGAAGTGGTAGGAATATAAGGGATGAGGTTTGTTAACACTTAAATATCACACAAATGCAACATTTTGGCTAATATTGCACAAAGGAATCATCAACATACATCACGCATCTCACTGAAGACATCCTCATCATATCCAAAAGACAAATTGATCCTTAAAGTGTTAAAGGCATACATTACATAAAATCACAGAGATAAAATCACTAGGCACGCATGCTAATTACTACGATCTTCCTTTTCAGTGACCAGTGCATTCAAGTGTATAATTTTGTTCAAAACCCATGCAATTGTTAAAACAATGGGAACACTTATTTCCATGGTGCATTCAAATCTCAAAATGAATCTCTTGGATCCAAAATTAGAATGAGACTCCTCACATTCTTGGGATAATTCAATATCCCCTCTCAAGTACTTGGAGAACTAGTTCAAAGAGAAGAGTGTTCACATTTGGATATAGTTATTTCTTGGCCTCCATTTTTCCTATAAAAGAAATCCATGGGCATGAATTCTATAAGAGAAATTTATATCAAAGTTATGTTATTGGAATTGCATTGAAATATCCGATCTTTCAATCCACTTCCTATGTTAAATTAACATGCAAAATCTCCCTTAATTTCTTACTCTAGGAAGCAAGTGTTTATCCATTGTTCTATGATATTTATATGGAATTTGTGTGGAAAAAAAGGACCTCCATATGGAATATTATTGGATTCCCTTTGAAATCCTCAACTCCTAGGTGACACCATTGTATTTAGCTATACCATTGGGCAATCAACATTTGTTTGGCATACTCTTATTCTATTTTGTTTTGCTTAGCGCTTGTCCCATTTATTTTTTGTTAGTTGTTTTATTTTTTGTTTAGAGTTCATATTTTCCATTTGGTGTTTGTGATATTAACAATTTACAAACACAATTCAGGTTCCTTGCTTCAACCTCAAGTATTTCTACACCAAGGGAGTACTACACACCCTTATAGTTATTTTCCGCACAAACATATTGATGGAAAATCCCCTCTTATTATATTCATTGCATTATAGATAGGATGTATTTTTCTAGATAACTTATTTTGGGTGTTGTGTAGGTGTGGGAGCTTACTATCAAGCCTCTCAATAGTAAAAATTTGAAATCCCTCTACTCGGATTGAATTTTTTTATCAGTACTGTGGTTCCCAACATCTTAGGTGTGCACCATATCATGCAAATATATTCTACAGTCACACTAATTCGTGCTATTTTCCTTCACTATAATTGCATAGTAAATTAGTGTGACCTTAGTAACACTATACTTGTGCTACATTGTACTCACCCTCAAGTGTGTGTTTTATGTTACAACATCGTGACTATTAGGGTTCATCGTATCTAGAAAAGGGATCACCATTGAACCATTAAAACTCCAATCCATCCTCAAAATTTCCCCTCCAGTAATGTGATAACAATTACAAATATCCAAGTTAAATCCAACGTCCTTCATCATTTTGTCCCTAACGAAGCCACTCAAGAACATGGATTTCTTCATATTCTTAGAAATAATATTCCTTTTCAATGGGATGAAAAATCCTACTCATCCTTCGAGGAACTCAGAAATGAATTGGCTTCATCTCCCCTTATCACCCTTCCAGAATTTGACAAGAATTTCATCCTCTATGTCTTAGTGTCATCTTCCACCGTCACTATCATATTAAATTAAAATGTTGACATGCACAATAAACACATTATTTAATACATTACAAAAACACTGGAAGGACCACCTCTTAAATACATCCATTACAAGAAGTCAGCATTAGTCAACATCCCATTAGTGCCAACATTACAACACTATATCTTGCTTCACAAAACAACTATGCTCACATATTCCAACCCCATGAAATACATACTTAGACAAAGGCTCATCAATGGTAAGCTTGCATGGTGTATTGCCATTCTCCAATAATTCAACAATGAGTTTGTCACTTCTAAGAGCAATAAATCCTTGGCCCTAACCAAGCTCATTACTCACCTTCCCTCCATTACAATGGGAATGCATGTAAATGGAAAATTCCTATAAAATTATATGTTTTGTCCTAATGAGCAACGATCCATGGTATAATGAAATATTGACCTACCTTTGAATGCAAAATTTCACCCCCCATTTATTTCATGATGATCACCTCCACATCCATAACCAAGCCCCAAGATACCTCCTACTCATAGAAATTTTGTATCGATGGGGAGTTAACACCATCATATGGTAATGCCTATCTCACGAAGAATACAAACAATTCATGAATGAAATCCATAGTGGAGCCTATGGTGGCAACTTCTCAGGGTTGGAAATTGCCCAAAATATCCTTCATGCTATTTATTTTTTTCCCTAATTTTTTAAATATTGAGTATACACATTCAAAAGATGTACAAATTACCAAGTCTTTTCTTGCAAGAAAAGGGCCCCACCCTGTTGATGCCTCGGATGTGCTGGAAGAACCCTAGGAAACAACGTAAACGAGATAGCCCAGCCGAAGGCTTCAAACAATCCCCACGAGAATTGCCTTATCCTCAAGCTATTTGGTATGGCTAACCCCGACAGGAATTAGCCCAACTCCACCACGCTGTGCAAGTGTGAACTCTGATGCACATGCGACTGTAGTGGGGGAAGAGTATCATTTCCAGACCTAGTGACTACCACACCCTTTAACGGGATGATCTTCGATCCAGTATCCATGTTAAAACCCTTAGGCAGCATATAAGCCTTGAGCAGATCATATATGTAAGGATCCTCCAAACTAACATAATATTTTGGGTAGATGGTGCCAAAGGTAGGACAATCATGCAGAGGAGCGGTAAAACTGCCAATTATTGCATTGGCAAAATTACGATGCCGAGTTTCTATCGCTACACACAAAGAGGAAACTAGTAAATATGGGCAAACTAATGGCCCCAAACCAAGATTAATAGCTCCTAAGTGTACATATTTATAACCTTGGGCTTTTGCCCAATCTATCTAACGTGTTTCTAATAGATTTATATGAACTAGTTCATCTTTGTCAGTGAACGACACATCTATTGAAGACACTTTTATTTGTGTTGCAGTTTTCAAAGACCACCAGTTTAGTTTATAGACATATTTTGGGAGTATAGCATGTAACTGCCAATTTTTAGATGGGTTTAGGTCTTGGATATGTATAATGGAAGAATCAGAAGTGGATGCTTCATTACATAAGGATTATCTACGTTCTTCCAATGAAACCTCTATATCATTAGCTAACTCGTAATCTAAGGTAGAGAGAAAAACTGTGTCCATTGTAGGGTCCATGAAATCCTGGGATTCTAGCTCACGTTAGTCTCTAGTAACTTACGAGGATTTACTACGCCTAACCACGGCTATGACCTCTAGGAAATTAGAAAACTCTAATTCAAATCCCTCACACCCAACAAATTACTCAGCGGTCATTTCCACTGCCTACAAGACCAGTTTTTAAGATTGCAAGCAAATAAAACAGAATTGTAAAACAACAGATTTAGAAGATATAAACATAGAAATATTCACTTACAGAAAATCCTTCACTGGCTCTGATACCAAGTGCAACCAAGATCGTAAGATCGTCTTTATGCTTTTCTCATCCAAACTCTTTATAATATTAGCAGCATGCTCATTACAATATTCTGGTAGATCGGCTTTGGAGGGAAAAGCCCATCACTGCAACCACAGACTCAAACTACGACAATTACAGACTCTAGACATTTTCATATTGAATTTATGATGCAATCTTATACCACAGAGGGCAAGCTGCAGAGCATACTCTTCGACTCAACATTCAGAGCTCGGCACATGAGCGACTCCAGAAATTGAATGCTTCAAAATGAGGCATGAGGCCCTTATTTATACAACACTAGTTAGTCACCCGGTGACTCTAAACTGGCACTAATAAGTCATAAAGAAAGATTCTGGGGTGATAGTGGGACCGCACTATCATTATCTCATCTTTTCATGGTCCGAAGACATATGGGGACCCGGACTTCATCATGACGAAAAAACTACTGGCCAAAACACTTTACAAACAAGGCCAACAAACTGACAAATATGTACGACAAATTACAAAGTGGAGCATCAAAACCGGCCCACCACGGCTTTCAAACATAAAATCAAGAAAACTTTACATAAAGTAGATACTCAATCATATGGATCATGTGCATGTTGACAAATGCACACTTCCTTGTCGTCGATGTTAATTCCACCACAGCAACAATCAAACCCATAGCAGCTTTCATCGTCTTCAAAGTCATCATATGACAGGTAGTGGAGGATACAGGTCAGCACTAAAACATCTTTCCAAATCAGAACCGTGAAAAATTGGATTTTCCTCACAAAGGAATTCACCCTCAAACAGTGATTCGACATGAAAGTCTAGAGGGAGTTTACGGGTATGCAACTTGGCATCAATGCAGTTCCTATGACGATAACGCTTGACAAACTTTTGTTCTGTAAAAATGGTATGCTCCAGATGAGTATACCTTCCTCCTTGGTGGTGTAGCAAAAATTTAAACCACTGGTGGCTTTGGTTAGCCACCTCCATGTCGACTTGTAGATGCAATATGAAATTGTCATAATGATTTACCCAGTCCACACATGGGCAGAACTTATCAAGTAGGATCTTAGTCCAACCTGACCAAGATTTATTCCGGAGATTACCTAGATCTACATAAATCATGATATACCTTTCTTCTTGACAAAATTGGAGTATCAAACTGTAAGACGACAAATTTAGGTTGCCTTCTCCAATGTCAACATACCAAACAGCCTGGTCATTCTCCTCATTGCATTCTATCCAAAGTTCTTAGCAATTTTTTAGCTTTGATTGAGCATTTTCAAAGCTTCTGAACACTGATTGTTCCCGTCTCTCCAAAATTTGAAGTTTTAATGGAGTAGCTTGGAGCTGCTTGATGAGAGTGATTTCTAAGTACTTTTCTACTTCTCCTTTGGAAGCAAAATCCAGTAGCCGTCTTCTTTCATCTTTAGAGAGGGACTCATCCCATGGCTTTAAGAATAAACCATTTCTTGGCTGGTACAAGGGACGAACAGGTGCTTTACCTTTATCACTGTTGGGTCTAGAACTTGACGAACCAGGAATGAACATGCTTAGACCAGGAGTTGTAGGCTGTGATTTTTCTCTTGTTAGCATGCCAACCAAACAATTCAAATAACCAGGTTTATAAACAATTTCATAATCAAAATTACTTAACCAAATAAACCACTTAGGAATTCTACTACTATTTTCAGCCATCAAGTTTTCATTCTTAAAGATTCCTGGCATGATCTTTAAATATGTTTTTATTGCAAACTTAACAGGTTTCAAAAATAAAATAAAATGTTGAACAGTCTTCTTTACAGCCATTCTTTCTTTATGGATTGACGAATAGTTCAACTCAGCTGCTTTGAACGAACCAGATCCGTAGCCACACACATTCTCCTTGCCTTCAATAAATTCGATCAACACACAACCCTAAGTGGAAGAAGAGGCGTCAGTCTCAATGACTAATTGGCCGATACCTTGAGGTAAGGACAAGGCTGGGAGATTATGGACTTTAGCTTTGATTGAATGGACTACTAAAGTCATCTTATCAACCCATCTGGGTGGATTCTTTTTCAACCTCTATTGTAGGACATGAATGTCATTGACCTGCCCATTGTAGAATGGCCTTATGTAATTCAGGCTCCCTAGGAACCCCTGTAGCTAAACTTTCTCTAGAATTTGATCAAGAAAGTGACTGAACACATTGAGGACATGCTTTTGCATAATTAATTGTCCTTTTTGGATCTTGAATCCAAGGAAATCTATTTTAGTCTTACCTATATCCATTTTGCTCTGGGACAGGACTAAACCATATTTGTAGACCAGATCATAGAATGACTGTAAATGTTTAAGATGATCCTCTAGATTTTTTGAACATATCAGGACGTCATCTATAAACACTAATGCCCATTTCTTATCCCTAAAAATATCTTCCATTCTTTTCTGGAATTCTGATGGGGCATTGTTTATTCCAAACGGCAAGACTTTCCATTGATATTGTCCATGAGGGACAACAAATTCCATTTTGTAACAATCCCTTGCTTCAATGCCTATCTGGTAGAAACCAAGCTTCAAATCAAACTTGCTGAATATGGTGCATCCATCAATTTTCTGCAACAAACTTGCTTTATTAGGCAAAGGGTATCTTACTTTATGAAGGATTGCATTCAGGGGCTTGTAGTTGACAACCAATCTGGGTTTACCCCTTTTAATCTCAAAGTGCTTATTTACAAAAAAAGCACGACATGCCCAAGAACTCTTGGAGGGTTCTATTAAACCTTTCTCCAGCAACTCTTTAGTTTCATTTGCACAAAAATATCTTTCTGAAGGACACATCAATCTGGCCGAAGCTTTCATTGGCTTGATTTTGTAGAGAGGATCAAATGGCAAACTTACAAAGTATTTTTCACATTTCCAGAAGGCATTAGGGCTTTCAGAACAACAATCTTTGATCAGCTTAGCAGATATATCAACTAGAGTTTTATCCTTATGCATTTCAGCATAGGCGATATAGCACTCCATTTTATACAATTCAGCGACCTTGGGTTTTGACACAAGTTCAGGCACATTAACTTTACACTTTCCTTTTGATTCAAATGACAAAGGACAAACTACTAACTGATTATTCACAGTACATGAAAACAACATCTTTGAAGTATCTATAGAAAATAGACTGACTCTAAGGAGAAACTCAAAACCAAGGATACAATCTTCCTTGATACTGTCCAATCTATACAAAGACAAAATTTCAAACTTATTAGAAATCTGTATAGGAAAATATTCAAATTTACCAGTCAGTGAGATGGGAGTACCTTCAATTGTTGAACCATGGTCTTCTGACTTTTCCCAGTAAAATAAAGGAATATCCGATCCTTTGGAAAGATTTAATTGACAACCAGAATCAATCATACAACTCAAAGAATAAGAATTATACTCAGGAGGACAAAAATTAAGATTTAAAAACATCTTAGGACCTTGGAATAGACCTAAGCCTTTGGGTCAAGAGAAGGAGGAGGAGAGACTTTTTTCTGTTCTGGGTTCTACATAGCCTGTTCAAGATGTTTGCTAGGTTCTTCATCAGAAGACTGGGCTTTCTCAATTACCAGTATGTTTACCATGTCTTTTAAGCTTTCTATCTCAGAAAATAATTTCTTCAACTGCTGTTACTTTTCTTTTAGCTGGAGCCTAAGCATCTTCTCTTTGTCTCTTCTATAACTATGTCTTGACTCATGCTCATCACAGTAGTTCTTATAAATATCAACTGGATTATAATGTACAGAAAAATCTGAAGGCGGATCTGCTTTTCCTTTTCCTTTGCTAGTTCTTTCAAGAAGACTTAAGAGTTTCTTCTTTTCTTCCTTGAGATCTCTTCTCAAGATATATCAGAAAGCAGGGACAGATAATAATTGCAAATCGATATCAGCCAACTGTTTTTCTATGGAAGATGTTTGGCTGAAAGAGAACATATATAGAGACAAATCAAAATCAGGTGGCTCACATCCTCCCAAATTTGCATCCAATGCTGAATTAGAGCTGGAATCTGAGTCAGATGAAGGATCAAACTTATCAACAGGAACATCTAAATATGAAGCAGGTTCAGAATCTTCAGTATCAGAGTCATTAGGAAAAAAAATTACTTCTCCAGAGGGTGGAGGAGTATCTCCAGAATAGACACATAGATCCCACCAATGTGGATCTAACTTGGAACACAAGGCTGCAAGCCTTGGTTTGTACTTTCTTTCAGGGCACTTACCAGCCCAGTGGCCTTTCTTGCCACGGATAAAGCATGTGCCTTTATCCTTTCTTTCTATTCTTCTTTTGACATAACATTTCGATTGATATTTTTGAAACTTAGAAGGATATCTTGTTTCAGACTTATTATATCCATGCTTCTTTTTATACTTGTAGAGCTTGGCAGGATGGTATCGAGGGTTGTTGGTATAAAATCCCTTTTTATTTTTCTTACATTTGTAGGATTATGCAAATGACCTCAATTGTGTGCCCCACATCCCCAATCAGGCATTCTTGCAACATCTTTGCAGAAGGATGCGGAATACATACCTTGGTGCCTTTTAAAATATTTACTGACTCGGCGTTCAAGACAGTGTTCTTTCCAAGTCTCAAGAATATAAGCATGCAGTTGTGCCAAAGACATACCTCTGAGATCGATATGCTTATCTTTCAAGAATTATTCAACTGCAACAGGGACATGGCTAGGAAATTTTCTCAGGTAATGTTTCAGATATGCTGGTTCACCAGACTTACCTGAAGAAACTAGGAGGTTTTGCATATAGCAAAAATAATCTTCACTTTTGCTTAGATCACACAATCTAGCAGACATAAAAAGTGAAGCCAAATGGTCATAGTCTTCCCTATCATCCAGGCCATAGAATTCCTTATTAAGACCTTGAAGGATCTGCTGGTCAGCATCATCAGCAGATAGCATTTCGTTTCGGACTTCTTGTGGGAGCCATCTCCACCACTCAAATGCAAGGCCTGAAAGCCCTGCAACTAATTGTGTACCCAGACTTTGACTAGTAAGGTTATTATGCTAATATTTCTTATAAAGAACCCATTGTCCAAGCATCTGTATTGCATTTTTGATATCAGCACGGGTCTGACACTGGATGTTCAGAACTGGTTGTTCTGGCATCTAGGACAATAAGTTATTCATACTATTGATTCCAAATTGGAATTTATGAGAAGGAACTGTGGATGGATTAACATCTGGCATATGATCATCAAACTATGGCTGAGGAGGAGGAGGGCCTGTGACAGAAGAATTGCCTTCTTCTTGATGCCTCAGGGACATCATTGCAAGATATTTTGGGTTGAGTGCAGGGGGGAATTTTTTGAATTCAATTACCCAATTTTTTATTTCTTCAAAATCTTCTTCATTTTGACCAAAATCATACTCAGGACGAGTATCATCCTCAAACACGCTAAACTGACCAAAAGAAAGACGCTTGGAATGAGAGGACTTTCTCTGATGTCCTTTGGTAGCTAAGGCAAAGACATGATCATTGATAACATGTGAATTTTTCTTTAATGTTTCAGTCTTTGTCAAAAGTTATTCTAACACAACTAACCTTTTATCAGTTTTTGTAGCAGCTATTTCTAATGCTATTTTTATTTTTGTTGAATCATGCAAGAGATGATTCAACAACCCAAGCTTTGTTGTCAATGATTCTATTTTTTGTTTTTCTTCTGCCATTTGTGTTTTCAGGAAGATAATATCTTGAGCCATATCATCTAGATTCTGTGCAGTCAACTTTTGCTGCATATTACCCCAGTTTGCAAGCTTGACTTCATCTGAGACAGTTTGGTCAGGGGTTGAGGACTTATAAGGCATAAATTCTTTTTTAATATGGCCATCTATGGAGAATTGTCGAAAAGGTGTTTCTAGAAGATTTTGTCGTGGAATAAACGATCTTTGCCCTTGGTTGACAACTTCCATTCGTGTATTACTCCTAGGCAGAGAGAACATACCTAAGGTAGATGGATCCTTGTTCTTATGATGCTAGATCCTTTGAAGAATTTTATGACATGCAAGACATTCAGTATGCTGGCCAAGATATTCATTATCATGCAACCCAGAGAAGGATGGAAGAAGTAGAAACACAATTTGCGACGTAGAAACACAATTTGCTTGGGCTTGCGACCTGGCATTATTATAGGAAGCAGAGGAGGTAGATCTGATTAGTGGAGGTGTAAATCTGCGGGTAGGGGCTTCATCTGGGACCCGGAAAGAACTGGTTGTTCTATTGAAGGTAAGAGGTTGAGCAGTGAAGGAATTAGCTAGTCTCTCATTATTTCTCAGTTCTTTGTATTTTACTTCCCATTGCCTGGATAGTGTATGCCGGTCCAATCTAATGTAACGGGTAGATTGTTTAGATTTCTCAGTTGATTGAACAATGTCAAAATTATGAACAATTTTCCACCAATACTTAACGCGTGTATTTAATAAAATGAATAACAATTCATAAGAATAAACAAGAATTTCTCCACGCAGCTAAAATATTTAAAATTATCTAAACTGTGTTTTGCTTAATATGATGCAAATCACTAGAAGGAAACACTTAATAACTAATTCAAACTATGGAAATAATCGAAATGATATGTTAAAGCATTTCCAATCTGCATGACTGTTTTTGAGAAACAGAATAAAGAAAACGTTCAATAATCTGTAAAAAGAAATGTGATTTTGAATGAACAATGAAAAATCAGTAACATTCATTCGTATTACCGTGCAAGTTCGAAAGCAAAAATTTAAATAATGAGAAACCATTGAGTTATTAAAAACATTTAACAACACAAATTACCAACATATATTTTGTTAAAACTGTGCATCATATCAATAAAAAAAACATTTCATGTCCTTCAATAGGGGATTACAGTCCCAATCTCAGAAGTTGTTAGCCCTTGGCAGTGCCTCCTCAATCTGCTCAGAAATCAGAAAACATAGAGGGTTTGTCTCGCCTGGTACCATCGATCTGGTTAAAGCATAATATCTGCAGGTGATCTCATATCTGCAGGTGATCTCAGAAAGAAGAAAAACTGATTCTAAAATTGCATTGGCATGAATTCTAGATGATGCGTTATACAAGCAAAAAAAATTCTCTCTCATTATTTACACAGAAACGTGGCAGATTCTTTGGAGTAGAAGTTTGAACTTCTCAGTGCGTGGGTGTTCTTCTTCTTCCTTTTTTATTTTTTTGTAGGTGGAGGGATCGATTTAATTCTGCTTAAACACTATCCATTGATTACGGTTGGCGCTTCTCCATGCTTATTCTGCACGTTCTCATTGGTGTTGAAATCTTCAATATGTTGGGTTCTTGAATCGACGTAAACTTTGGGTTCAAACTGCTTAACATCCCGATTCTATTTTACCAATGTTAAATAAATAATTTATACCAAAAAAATGTTTTAAATAAATTCCTCCTTTTTCAAACAATGTTTGACATAAGCATTCCTTACTGGGAGGTAAAGCGTTGGGATGTGAAAGGTTTATAATACCAAGGCAAAGAATGAAACACATATTATATCATCCGAAACTCATTTGTTTTTATTATTAATACTTATCTTTTCTAAATGATTTTCTCAAGTTAATTAAGAGGACTTTATTGGTTAATTATTTAATTAATTAAATAAAATTTGTATAATTAAGTTACGAAATTGTCCTCATCAAAACATTTCATAATGTCTTTTATTCAAATTTTATAAATTTTGATATATACTCCTTTAAGGTTTATAATTAATCAACCATAATTGAATTATTTTAATGTACCCAAACTAGTGTAAGGAGAAAAAAATTATTATTATCATTTTAAATGAAAAATCATGGCTCACAAAATTTGATAAGTCGTCCAAATTCAAAAAGGGGTTGGTCCCATTATTTGATTTACAATTTGTCAAGACATGAATCAAAATCATCAAAAATAAGCATTTTAGTGATTTAATGTATTGAAAGTTACCAAAAATCGAGATAATTCATTTCTTTCAAAGAAAGGTGTACAATCAATTTAGCTAAGGTCCAATAAGAGCATACAAATGTCGTTTAACAATAGGAGGCAAAAAGATTCAAACAATAAAAGTATAACTTGACGAAAAAAAACAATCAATAAAATATATGATGAAAATAAGTGTTCATAAAGTCACAAAGTCGTCATAGCCAAGCACAAATACCATGATTTTCATTAGGATTAATCGATAAATAAAAAGGGAAGAAAATCAAATGTCTGAAAATGATACTATTAAATCATTGAATAAACTCAAGTAAAGAAAACAATAACTAAATATTCACAAAATTTTAAAAGGGGCGTTTATTTTCACAAAAATCAAGGGGTGTTGTTGTGACCACAACAAATGGTGGCTCACTCGGACATCGCAGTTATCTATGCCTTGAAAATATAGCAATTGTACGTGTATAAAGAAACGAAATATGAGGCTTTTATCAAGAGAAAAGCTTTCCCTAAAATATGTGTACCACATTAACAAGTCAACTTTTTAAAGATTTACCCAAGTACAATTGATTTTTAATGACGCCCTTCTAATTATCAGTTGGAATGCAAAGAAAAAATTATTAATTGATTAGATTTCAAACAAAATATGTTATTCACTGAAACATGCTCTAAATGAACAATTTGTGATGACAAGAAAATGTTGTCTTAATGGTTTACCTCTAATACCATAGGCATGGCCCTGCTACCAGTAGTCATCCATAGCCTTGACAGGGTTACCTTTTAACCCAATAATTTTCTTTATCCCATCTATTAGTTAAATATGTGAAGCTTATCAATCCTTGTTAAAGATTTGCATTCCTAGAAATAACTTGGAAGCCATTGTCCCATCTTGGTGACCGTGTCATTCACACCAACTTACAGATAATGAGCAGGCTAGCTCGTGATGAGACCCCCCATCTTGCAATAGTTTTTTGGATACAAGCCAGTACCCTAGCCTGATGACCAGACAATGATAAATTCATTCGATAAGAAGGTATGATCATGAATAGGTCGGCTTGTAATAAGACCTCCTTATTCCCAACTTACTCCCAGAGATGTTAAAAAAAAGGATTGGGCTATGTTTAATGTTAATCTCATAAGAGATTACTTAATGGATGGAGAAGCCACTATACTCCTTAAGAGAGTGGGATGGTGTTAAGAGTTTTGAGATGGTAACAATGCAAGCCCCACTCATTTGTTCGTAAAGAAGGATCTAATTAAAACATAGTTGCATAATCTAGTTAAAAAGTAGCTTTGTGTATTGATTTGTGATAATTAAAAGGAGAAATATAATCAATCCAACTAAGTTTATGTATAAAGGTAAGACTTGGAAAGTGTTCCACGATGGGAAAATGGACCGTCTCTCCTTGAAAATATCAGTTCATGTACAAGACTTCAAAATATGTAGTCTCGAAATGACTAAACTTGCCGAGAGTATCTTCAACTAAGGATTCAACAATCCTCTTATTAATTAAATTTTAGAAAAGGTTTAATAAATAAGACATGGTTCAAACAAGGTATTGTAGAATCGATTGATTTTTGATAATTAATATTTCAACATTTCGCCCCAATGCAAATGATTATCAAACTAAAAAAAATACAAGCCTAATCAAACAATTTGAAAATGAAACAAAAAGTAATCTAATCCAAATAAATTAAAGCAAAGGAGGCTTTACGATTATGACTAACATCTCATGTGAAAGAATATATGTTTAAAGTTTTGTTGTAGAAAATAAATTTTGACTGTAACAGGGGTAATAGATAGTGGATTAGATTGTATCAATTCACAAATTGTACATGTAATCATTTGAATTTATTACAGTTGCATTTGTAAAAGAACCCCTTAAATGTAATCATAGATTCTTTTACTTTAAAGATTTGATTGATAGTATTATTCACCAAATGAGATATTGAGCCAATTGGAGCCTTTTTATTTAGAAAACTAATTTAAAATAAATGTAAAATAATTGTAAAAATAGGCCTTAACAAATTGTCTTATGTGAACAAAAATAGGATTTGTCATCGTATTTGTAGAATCGGAGGAATTTTTTATTATAAAGAGAGTAAGTATATAGCTTAAAAATGTATTGAATCGATTAATTAAATTGATTATAATAAAACTCTTAAAATAAATTTAATCTTCTTTGGTTGAAGAATTACGAACATAGTTATTTGTCACATAAAGTTGTCTAGGACAATGAGGCCTTTTTATTATTATTATTAAATATTATGTACAGAAAGAAATAAAATGAAATAATACTAAACTAAATTATGTGCAATTTGCAACAAAGGTATGTAAAAACCTCTCTTTTCATATCCAGGAAAGATCAAAATTTGTGTGTAATGAAGATGTTCTAATTTTAATTACTTTCTCTTAAAACTTGAAAAGGAATTAATTCAAAACATTTCATGACAAGATCATTATAATTTAAAACTATAATTCAAACATGAGTGCCCTGGACCAATAAAATAATAAGCGAGAGCATAAATAATAGAAAGTGAAAGAGGATAAAAATATTTCCCTAAATGCATTTAGAGAAGCGTCGACTTGGCTTGTTGTCGCAAATATTTTATTGAAGAAAACAAAAAAAAAATCTAATTATTAAAGAAATTATCAAAACTAATCTATTATACACCTACTCCTACACTACTCTAAAGTAAACAAAAACTAAGTATAATCAAATTTCCAATGGAGCCAACCTAGTAACTTGGAACCTGCAACAAAAAAGAAATGGTGCATTAACAATGAAAATCTTAAAAGTGAAAATGCAAAAGATTGAAAAACTAAGCTCCTTATTTACAAAGAAATAAAAATGACATGGAAAGTGGTTCAAATATGATTGTTCCAACCATAAATAAACTAGATGATAAAAAGTGGGTTGGAAATTATTAAGATCATGATTCAAAAGAATTTCATCAAAATGGAGAGTGGAGAACATATAGAAATTTGAATTTTATGAATGATCAACTTCATCTTATTTATTTAGATATTATTTCTTGTAAAGTGCATACAATTTATTTGATCAAAATAACTTTTCATTTAAAATTTGATTTATTGAAAGATCATATCTGGAACAAATATTTTGAAATTCAATCTCAATTTCAGCCAACTCATCCTCTAAAGACTTATGATTCTTATTTTGTTCATAACAATCAAAATCGAAGGACGAAGAAAATGAATTTTCAGATTTCACAAAATGAGTAGAATCAACATATTCTTCAAAATATGAAGTGTGATTAACATCTTCAAAAATTCCTATTCTAAGATCCATCGTTTGATTGAATGATGAAGAATGCATATTACTTATAGGAGGAGGACCCTTTAAATTATCAGAAACGAATGGGAAGTCTCCCTTATAGTTCTTGAAATGTTCATTTTTATTGATGGTTGGATTATTATGATCAAATTGAGAAAAATGAAAATGTTCAAAATACGCTTGAATAAATTGTTCATTACATAGATCAGAAGTATCAAGGTTAAATTTTTTTGCGACAGTTTTCAGATTGAGATTCCAAACATTGAAGGGAAGAGGTGAAACACTCATCATACCTACATTCATTTGAACTAGAAAAATGAGGATTATAATTTGCAACTAATTTCTTTTTGTCTCTAAATAAGATTGAATTTCAGATGCAAAAACTATTTGTTTCAAATCATGTAGAGCATTTTGAATATTTCTTTTGTTTTTAATGGGCATGACTTCATTGTATAAACCCTTAATTTGTATATCTGATAGAACAATTTGTGAAACATTCTGTTCATCTTCAACATATTCTACATCATACAAAACAGAAGGAGAAAAGAGATTGATAGGATACCTCTTGAAATCTTTCTCAAGATCTAGAGCCTCTTTGCATGCTTTATTGAAATATGTTACTCATTTACGTAAGATGAACATAGCCATAGTCTTAGGAAGAGATATAACATACCATCGAAAAGTGAGTTGTGCTAAAGTCCTATCTTTTTCGTGTAACCTATAATACACTTGTTGAAATCGTGTGTTAAAATCCTGAATTGATTCTCCATCATGTACCTACATTTGACTCAGATTTTAATGAATTTCAATTACATCATAATCTTCAAAATAACCTCTAAAAACATTCTTAAATTCTAACCATCTATAAATTGAATTCAAAGGTAAAAAATAAAACCAGAGAGAAGCCTTACCTTCGAAGGTAAATGGGAATATTCTGCAAGCAACCTCTTCATGTATACCATTTAATAAACAAAAAATATATGCATACCTTCTAATATACTTGGTGACAGAAAAATTACCTTCGCCATCGAACTTTGGCAAGATATCAACTGCCCTTTTAGGGAATTCATGTAAAGGTCCTTGTAGGCTTAGCACATTATCACACTCCCATGCAAGGATTTGGGAAAAATCCATGAAAATATAATAAATAAAAGTCAGCTCTTATTATGGGCAATGTGCCGGTTCATGCCCTCCTTCTAGTGCCATTTGTTGATGCCTTGCATGTGCTAGAAGAACCCTAGGAAACAATGTAAAAGAGATATCCCAGTCGAAAGCTTCAAACAGTCCCCACGAGAATTGCCTTATCCTCAAGTTGTTTGGTATGGCTAACCCCGACGCATATTAGGCATCCATTGGCACTCTATGAGTTGATGAATCTCTGCCTAAGGAGAAGATTTTGGTTACCGTTAGGCTTCTACAAATTAATCCTAAAGTAGCAAAAACAATGTTAAGTTCAATAGTAACAACTATTGAACAATGTCAAAATTACGAGCAATTTTTCACCAATACTTAACATTCCTCTATTTAATAAAATGAATAACAATTCATGAGAATAAACCATAATTTCTCCACACTACTAAAATAATTAAAATTATCTAAAATGTGTTTTGTTTAATATGATGCAAATCACTCGAAGGGAAACACTTAATAACTAATTCAAACTATGGAAATAATTGAAATGATGTGTTAAAGCATTTACAATCTGCATGACTGTTTTTTAGAAACAGAATAAAGAAAACTTTCAGTAATCTGTAAAAAATGTGATTTTGAATGAACAATGAAAAATCATTAACATTCATTGATATTACCCTAACCAAAAATTTAAATAATGAGAAACCATTACAAATTATTAAAAACATTTAACAACACAAATTACCAACAGAGATTTTGTTAAAACTGTTTGCATCATTGTATTAAAGAACAATAAAAAACATTTCATAGCCTCCAAAAGGTGATTACCGCCCCAATCTCAATAGTAGTTTCCCTTTGGGAGTGCCTCCCCAGTCTACTCAGAAATCTGAAAGGAAAATATTTCCATCTCTATCGAGGGATTCCTCTCTGTCCAATGCTTCCCTTGATTGTTTATTAAAATGAGAAAATGCAGAAACATCATTACACAACCAAAATGAATTTGAGAAAATAATTGTTGTAGCAAAAATCAAGGGGTGTTGTTGTGACTACAACAAATGGCGGCTCACTGGGACGAAGTAGTTATCTATGCCTTGAAAAGATAGCAATTGTGCATGTATAAAAGGATGAAAGATGAAGCTTTTATAAAGAGAAAAGATTTCCCTAAAACACGTGTAGCAGATTAACAAGTCAAATTTTTAAATATTTACCCATCTACAATTGGTTTTTAATGATGCCCTTCTAATTATCAGTTGGAATGCAATGAAAAAGCTATTACTTGATTAGATTTCCAACAAAATATGTTCTTCATTGAAACATGCTCTAAATGAACAATTTGTGATGAAAATAAAATGTTCTTACTGGTTTACCTCTAATACCACAGGCATGGCCCTGCTACCAGTAGGAGTCCATAGCCTTGATAGGGTTATCTTTTAACCCAATAAGTTTATTTTATCCCATCTATTAGTTAAATATGTGAAGCTTATCAATCATTGTTAAAGATTTGCATTCCTACAAAGAAGATGGAAACCATTGTCTTGACTTGGTGACAGTGTCATTCACACCAACTTACAGATAATGAGCAGCCTAGATGGTGATGAGACCCCTCGTCTTGCAACCATTTTGTGGATACAAGCTAGTACCCTAGCGTGATGACCAGACATTGATAAATTCATTCCATAAGAAGGTATGATCAGGAACTGGTCGGCTTGTAATAAGACCTCCTTATTCCCAGCTTACTCCTAGAGATGATAAAGAAGAGGATTGGGATATGTTTAATGTTAATCTCATAAGATTACTTAATGGATGGGGAAGCCACTATGCTCCTTAAGAGAGTGGGATGGCGTTAATAGGTTTGAGATGATAACAATGCAATCCCCACTCATTTGTTCGTAAAGAACGATCTAATTAAAACATAGTTGCATAATCTAGTTAAAAAGTAGCTTTGTGTATTGATTTGTGATAATTAAAAGGATAAATATAATCAATGCAACTAAGTTTATGTATGAAGGTAAGACTTGGAAAGTGTTCCACCATGGGAAAAGGGATAGTCTCTCCTTGAAATTATTCGTTCACATACAAGACTTCAAAAGATGTAGGCTCGAAATGACTAAACTTTCCCCATAGTATCTTCAACTAAGGATCAACAATCCCCTTATCAATTAAATTTTATAAAATGTTTGATAAATAAGACATGATTCAAACAAGTAATTGTAGAATCGATTGATTTTCGATAATTAATATTTCAACCTTTCGCCCCAATGCAAATGATTATCAAACTAAAAAAAAATCCAAGCCTAATCAAACAATTTGAAAATGAAACAAAAAGTAATCTAATCCAAATAAATTAAAGCAAACGAGACTTTACAATTATGACTAACATCTCATGTGGAAGAATATGTGTTTTTAAAGTTTTGTTGTAGAAAATAACTTTTGATTGTAATAGGGGTAATAGATAGTGGGTTAGATTGTATCAATTCACAAATTGTACATAATCATTTGAATTGATTACAGTTGCATTTGTAAAAGAACCCCTTAAATGTAATCATAGATTCTTTTACTTTAAAGATTTGATTGATAGTATTATTCACCACATGAGATATTGAATCAATTGGAGCCCTTTTATTTCGAAAACTAAATTAAAATAAATGTAAAATAATTGTAAAATAGGCCTTAACAAATTGTCTTATGTGAACAAAATGGGATTTGTCATCGTATTTGTAGAATAAAAGGAATTTGTTATTGTAAAGAGAGTAATTATATAGCTTGAAACTGTATTGAAACGATTAATTAAATTGATTCTAATAAAACTCTTAAAATAAATTTAATCTCCTTCGGTTGAAGAATTATGATCAACGTAGTTATTTGTCTCATAAAGTTGTCTTGTACAATGAGGCCTTTTATTATTATTATTAAATATTATGTACAGAAAGAAATAAAATGAAATAATACTAAACTAAATTATGTGAAATTTGTGACAAAAATATGTAAAAACCTCTTTTTTTTATCGAGGAAAGATCAAAATTCGTGTGTAATGAAGATGTTCTAATTTTAATTACTTTCTCTTATTTCATAATATCATTGCTCATAAAACTTGAAAATAAATTAATTCAAAGCATTTCATGACAAGATCATTATAATATAAAACTATAATTCAAACATGAATGCCTTGAACCAATAAAATAATAAGCGAGAGCATAAATAATAAAAAGTAAAAGAGGGTAAAAATACTTCCTTGAATGCATATGGAAAAGCATCGTTTCCAACTTTAACTTGGCTTGTTGTCACAAATATTTTATTGAAGAAAACCAAAACAATAATCTAATTATTAAAAAAATGATCAAAATTAATGTATTCTACACCTACTCCTACACTACTCTAAACTAGACAAAAACTAAATATAATCAAATTTCCAATGGAGTCAACCTAGTAACTTGGAACGTGTAAGAAAAAAGAATTGATACATTAACAATGAAAATCTTAAAAGTGAATATGCAAAAAATTGAAAAACTAAACTAAGGTCCTTACTTACACAGAAATAAAAATGACATGGAAAGCGGTTCAAATATGATTGTTCCAACCATAAATAAACTGGATGATAAAAAGTGGGTTGGAAATTATTAAGATCATGATCCAAAATAATTTCATCAAAATGGAAAGGGGAGAATATATCTGAATTTGAATCTTGTGAAAGATCAACTTCGTCTGCTTTATTTAGATATTCATTCTTGTCGAAATAACTTTTCATTTAAAATTTGATTTATTGAAAGAGCATATATGGAACAAATATTTTGGAATTCAATCTCAATATCAGCCAACTCATCCTCTAAAGACTTATGGTTCTTGTTTTGTTCATAAGAATCAGAATGGAAGGACGAAGAAAACGAATTTTCAGATTTCGTAAAATGAGTAGAATAAACATGTTCTTCAAAATCTGAAGTGTGATTAACATATTCAAAAAATCCTATTCTAAGATCCATCGTTTGATTGAATGATGAAGAATGAATATCACTTATAGGAGGAGGACCCTTTAAATTATCAGAAACAAATGGGAAGTCTCCCTCATAATTCTTGA
Organism: Pseudotsuga menziesii; assembly: GCA_001517045.1. NCBI lineage: Eukaryota > Viridiplantae > Streptophyta > Pinopsida > Pinales > Pinaceae > Pseudotsuga > Pseudotsuga menziesii. The sequence continues at coordinate 33,228 of LPNX010682648.1, read as the reverse complement.
AATCTTCATTTTTATTGATGGTTGGATCATTATGATCAAATTGAGAAAAATGAAAATGTTCAAAATTCGCTTGAACAAATTGTTCATCATATAGATCGAAAGTATCAAGATTAAAAGATTTTCCTTCCAGCTTCAGTAAGAAATTACAGAGCTTTATTGATTGCACAGAAATACTGTTGACAAAGGCTCCTTACATATTTTCTTGAAAGAAATATACAAAGAAGAATTGCCGAGAAAGAAAAATCGTTCTCTGGTTTGAAAAACGCCCCGTCTGGCAATTGAACTGCTGCTATATATATCGAACAGGCAAAATCTATTTTAGGCAAATAACAGAGCTCTCGAAAACGCCTCCCTGTAATTAGCAGTTTGATCATAACTTAATCCACATGAGACGCTGCAATCTCTGAATTTTGGTACATATTTCTACTTGACAGCTCAGTTTACTCTTATGGCTCTTTCATTCTTCAAAACTGCATATCAAAATATACAACAACCAACACTAATCTAGAAAGAACCAATAAAAGTCAAATAAACTAAATGTTTCAAATGGTGAAATAAAAAGATAAAAACAAAAATGTTCCCGTGCATTGTCGATTTTACGGAAAACATCTGAGCGGATCTTCTTCCAAAAAAAATTACTCCTTTTTAAAACTATGTTTGGCATGAGCATTCCTTAATGGGAGGTAAAGCGTTGGGATGTGAAAGGTTTATAACACCAAGGCAAACAATCAAACACATATTATATCATCAGAAAACCAATTTATGATGCATTTGTTTTGAACATGATTGAATACAAATATCAAGAAACAAAACTCATTTGAAGAACTTTTTATTATTATTAATACTTATCTTTTTAAAATGATTTTCTCAAGTTCAAGAAGTTTTCATCATAATTTTCTTAGTAAGGACTTTATTGGTTAATCATTTAATTACTTAAATAAAATTTGTATAATTAAGTGATGAAATACTTGTCTTAATCTAAACATTTTATAATATTTTTTATTCAAATTAAAATTTCAATTTTATAAATTTTAATATATACTCCTTTAAGGTACATATAATTAATCAACCATATTTTAATTATTTTAATTTATCCATTTCAATTTTATAAATTTTAATATATACTCCTCTAAGGTGTAGAATTAATCAACCATAATTGGATTATTTTAATTTACCCAAGCTTGTGTAAGGAGAAAAGACATTGTTATTATGATTTTAAATAAAAAATCATGCCTTAGGAAATTTGATAAGTCGTCCAAATTCAAAAAAGGGGTTGGTCCTATTATTTGATGTACACTTTGTCAAGACATGAATCAAAATCATCAAAAACAAGCATTTTAATGATTTAATGTATTGAAAGGTTACTGAAAAATCGAGATAATTCAATTCTTTCAATGTAAGGTGTACAATCAATTCAGGTAAGGTAGAATAAGAGCATACAAATGTCTTTTAACCAGTAGGAGGCGAAAATATTCAAACGATAAAAGGATAATTTGTCGACAAAACAATCAATAAAATATAAGATGAAAATAAGTGACCATAAAGTTGCAAAGTCATCATAGCCAAGCAGAAATACCATGATTTTCATCAAGATTAATCGAGAAATAAAAAGGGAAGAAAATCAAATGTCTGAAAATGAGACTATTAAATCATGTAATAAACTCCAGTAAAGGAAACCATAACTAAATATTTACAAAACTTTAAAGGGGCCTCCTTTATTTTCTCAAAAATCAAGGGGAGTTGTTGTGACCACAACACACCCTCCCCACTCCATCTGGTCATTTCAACTAGTGCATTTTATAAATTGGGAATCGGTTAATGGAATGTCATCTTGCATTAGCCCAAGGCCTACATTGCATAATTTTTACGGTGGATTACTTCACCAAATGGGTTGAAGCAATGCTTACCTTTGGGTACACTAGCACTGCGACAACCTGTTTCTTCTTCAACCATCACACCTCATGGTTTGGTTCCAAAAATATTAGTTTATGATATTAGAAAACACTTTCATAATGAAAACTTTGAGGAGTTATCAAATATATTAGGATTCAAGCATGAATTCTCTACCTCTTACTATCCTCAAGCTAACAAATATTTTGAAGTTGTAAACAAAATCATCAAAACTATGCTTCAATGTACTGACAATGAAACAAACCGAATTGTCATCATATGTTATTCCCCACCATATGGGAATACCAAACAACAGTAAAAACCGCCATCAGCTTCACTCCTTTTCACCTTATTCATGGGGTTGAAGTGGCCCTCCCTATCAAGTGCTAAATCCCCACACATCAATCAGTCGTTGAACTATTATTCGACATCCTGACCTTGAAGAAATAATTGTTCACTTTGGAGCACCTTGATGAAGAATTTTGTGACTCATTATAGTAGAATGAGGCCATGAAACGTTTCTCCAAATCACAATACGAACACGATGTCTACCCCCATTCTTTCAATGAGGCTGATTTTCTCTTTGTTTTCAATGCCAAAAAAACAACAACAAAAAATACCTAATAAGTTTGTGTATGAGAGAGAGGACCAGACAATACATAGTTACATAATGCTTAGCAAAAGGATCAATGTACTTAGTGATACAAAGTTCTTATAAAAAACCTTGTGAATGAGATATATTTGAAGAGGGGTGAATCCATGAAGATGGGTGTTTATTTTGGGGGGTCTTATGAGAAAATAAATTTGATTTTTTCATGTTTTTCAACTTTGAACAAATGAAAGTGATATTTTTGTTTAGAATTTCACTTTCAAGTAAAAGCAAAACTTTTAGAGAATTATGTTAGATTTCTATTCATATTTTTTTCAATTTTTTTCATTGAGATTTGATATGTCGTTTCGGAAAATGTTTGACAATGTGTCCTTATAAATGAAAGGACTAAAAGATAGAGATGTTTGGTTGTGCCCCTAAAATCATTGTTAAACTTGTGTTTTGCAAAACCAAAATATTTTACGACAATCTACACACAATGAACTATTGTGATGACTATAAGTTTGTAACCAACGGATCTATATACTAATTATAATATTTTTTTGAATTCGATCGATGGGGAAACCTTGTCGATTTTCAACATGTGTTTGGTTGCACCACTTTTCTCTCAATTGACTATAAAATTTAAAAATCTATGAATACCATTTTGAAGTAGACACTCCAATTAAGCGCACCATATTTGTTTCAATTTTTTAGGTGGTGTATTTTTAAAGTTATATATTTTTCATTTCACCGCATGTTGAAAGAGATGAAATGAAACTTGACACATGTTAAGAAACAAAAATAAATAAAAATATTGGATCTCACCTATACACAACAAAATCTATACCTACGGAAAGTAGATTCAATGAAAAAACTAATGGTATTAAGTTTGACAGTCGATTTGTAGTGTAAGGCATCCATTTTACCTTTCAAAAATGGAGAAACCTAAAATTGTGCAGGTTTTAGGTCTCAGAGGTTATTCAGACAAACAATTATTCGACCGAACAATGTTTTTCCGTTATGAAACCATTATTTACAACGCAAACGCAAAAAAAAAATTCGTTGGTCGAATTTTTTTTTAGCTCGTGTTCTTCTAGTTATCTGCCATCAATGGTTGGTTATCTATTCATCAACTATAAGTTATCCATGCATGACAGTAAAAAATAAGAAAACATTACAATTTATCATATTACTAGCACACCCACGAACAAAACAGGTACTCTTCAAGGAGATACACTAGGATGAATATATCCTTTGTCTAGTAACTCGTGTGATTGTATTCTTCATTTCGTTAATTCTGGGGTACTCATATGATATGGAGCTCATGATACTAGTGTTGAAAACAACATTAGATCTATGGTAAAATGTAAATATCGTTTAGGTGGTAATACTGATATCTTATCACAAAATAAAACTTCAAATTCCTTTAAAATAGGAAATTGTTCCAATTCCATTTTTTTTCAAGCTCAAATTCTTTAATTTTGATGCCATAAAGTTGACACTCTTTCCTAATACACTTTTTACATTGTAGTGCTGAAATTTTTCATGTAGATAAAGGTCTATAAATTTCATTCATTGTATGATACTTATCCTCCTCATCCACACTACTAGAATTTTTATGCAAATAGTCGATAACAGCTTTATGAGATTCTATCCAATCCATACCTATCAAAATGTCATAGGATCCTAGGGGAATAATATTTAAATTAACTGAGGTGTCCAAGTCATTAAAACCTAATAACAAATATTTAACTATCTCCGTAACTTTCCTTTTTACCTTTGTTGCCAGCTATACCAACCATGCATTTTTTTGTTTTTCCTTACTAAGTTTACACTTTTCAACTACTTTTGGTGCAATGTAAATTAAACTAGATCCTAAATTGATAAGTGTCGAAACATGTATGTTCAAAACTTTACCTTCTACTTCCAACATGGTGGATTGATGGTCCGCCTATCGATATTTCAAAGAAACATTAACTATAGGGATATTCCTGGCTATGTCATTCATAGTAAAAGCTTCTTGCAACATGCTTACGAGTTACTATTCCATCCTCCACTAGAAGTTTCGATACTCATTACCCCATTGCTATTGGTTGAACCTCGCCTGTTATAATTTTTATCAGTATGACCTCTTATTCCTTTTCCAAAAGGTGAGGGTTTAAATCCTTTCCTACATTGATCGATCTTTTAATTTTTTTTTATTTTTCGAACTTCTACTCAATTTGGATATTTGTTTAAAAAAATGGTGGCATAACTAGGCCTTTCTAATTGCTTCATCCATTGTTGAGGAATTTCAAACACAACCTTTTCCTTATACACTAGGGCTAAATAACTGATAAAACTATATACCTTAGCCTTTTCAACTCTTAGGTATGGTACATAGCATTGTAAATTTACAAGCTCGTTTACAAATTCTTCCATTGTTAACAATCCTAGTCTCAAATCATTGAATTATTGGGCTTTCTCATCATAATATCGTTCTGACATATACATGTTTTCAATAGTTTTTTCTAAATTTCCAACTCAACTCTTTACTACTTATGTTACTGACACTCTTAGCCTCCTTCCACCACATAGCATATTTAACAACCAAGATTCTATCGCTTCCTCAAATTATCCATCAAACATGGAAGGCCTTAACTTTTTGAATTCTCCTTGTAACTCTGCACTAGTGCAAAATGAGAGATTAGTGACCAAAATCCACATGTCAATGACCAATTTTGGTTTGGCAATCACTGGTAGCTAATTTACGGTCTTTTATTATGCGCCAAAATTGGTCATTTTTATTTTGGTCATTTATAGCTTGTCAGATGGTCATTAATTTGGTCATATATTTGGTTATTAATTTGGTCATATATTTGAATCAATGACCAAATATATGACCAAATTAATGACCACATGACAAACTAAAATATAACCAAATTTGGTTGTGTAATAAAAGACTGGAAATTAGCCACCAAAACTGTTTTTTGGTTATTGATATGCAAATTTTGGTCATTTTTTTTGTAATTTATATCTCATTGTTTGGTCACGTATCTCTCAATTTTTTGTCATTAATCTCATTTATTGGTCACTAATTTAGTCATTTTTAATCGTTTTATGTGTGTTTATTATATTTCAGTAGTTTTAATGGTGTCCATTATTAATCAATATAAATTTTTAATATGATATTATGTTAAATTTTAAAAAACAATCATACATTATTCATCATTAGCTAATACACATGTGAATTATGCAATGTCACATTAATTAGTTAATTACAAGACTTATAAATAATATAAAGTACAACCATATAAGTTTTAAACCGCACAAATTATATTATACGAAATGTCAAGTATTACAATAAATATGAGTTTTCTCAAAAACTATCTCCATATAACTTTACATGAAAATCACTTAGTACATCAATGAATTTTCAAAATATTACAATGGCTAAACCATCCCACTTGTACTTGGCTTCTAAGCCATACTTAGATCCCGAAGCAGCTCCAATTAACCATACTTAGCAGCTTGAAAGCCTTAGTAGCAAGCTCTTCATACTCAATGGAAAATCCTCAGCAACAGGCTCTTCATACTCAATGGCCCACTTAGTTAAGTTCCCTCCTGCAAAATCCAATAAAAAATATCACTTGTAAAGTAGAAAAACAATTATGAAGCAAATTATTTATAATGTTCAATAGCTAACAACAACAAGAGCTGCCAGCAGCAAAGTCCCTGCCTTTGAAAAAAGTTGAAATAAAAACCTAAAAGGAAATTGGAAACTCTTGTAAAATCATATACTTGAAAGTTGTGTAATGTTATCTTTTATCAAAATTTTTTTGACTCCCATAATGATCTTAGGATGGAAAAAGAACCACAAAATAATTGGCAATGCAAAATAAGGAACACATCATTACCTTTCTTTTTTTTATAATGAAAGTATTCTAGAGAAAAGTGCAGGAAATCTATTGTTCTGATTGGATGCATAGTGGTGGCAAAAACCTACATATCCCTGTAGATTTTTCAGCATAGGAATGAAGTTACACCATTAGTTAGTAAAAATAATTATCAATCCTAGAAACAAAGATGCTATGGTCGAATTAGGAATCTATAGAACACTTCTCTAACATAGATAAATAACAATTAAATACTATAGCAGATATTAATAGTTGCAATTCAATGATATAAATGACTACAAAGAGGCATGAATATGATATATACATTGGCCTTGTGTTGTTGAACCCTTGCATCCATGCAGTACTGATTACAATTGAACACCATGTCACATGTACAATAATCAAACATATTGTTAAAAAATGGAATTCCTATAGAATTAGAGATTGGGGTCTCTTACCTACTTCCCTGGCATATTCAGGGAGGTCAAGTTCATACTACAAGTTGTAGGTTCAATTTATGTGAAATCGTGAGGCTTTTGCATGTGCTATTTGGTAATATATTGGCCCCAAACAAAATATGACAAGATCTCTCATTAAATTGCTAATACTATATGCATAAACTTTCTTTAAGGAAAATCCTTTACGTGATGTAACAATACTATTTACAACAGAGGTAGATAAAAGATATGGACATCAGCAAATAGTCCAATAACCTCCATCCAAGAATCCAGATTCTCTATATTATTTCACACAAAATTTAGATCAGTTTGACTAAAATTGTCTACAATAGATTTATATGCATGTATTAATTCATACAAATCCAATATTATTATTCTTATATGTGTATGGAATCTAGGGCCTAATCCTAAAAATCCTAGTTGGGGAGCTCTACTAGTTTTTTAATAAAATTGGAAAAATATTATCCAACAGATTGCAGCCTACCCAATAAACTAAAAATATATATATATCTACCTAAGGATCTCAATAAAAAAAGTGGGTATGTGAAGCAAATAAGACCCAAGGATCCCATAAACAAAGGAACCTTATTTGAGAATCCTCAATAGCAAGATTACTTTGTCTTTGGTGGATCCTCTCCATCTATAATCTCAATTCTGTTGAGAGGGAAAGAAACATGGGTGGTTAAATTTTGATTTTTCAATGGTTAAAACTTAAAGGTATACAAAGGGTTCCTTTACATTTAAAATTATTTCAAGATAAAAATGTATGCATGGAGACCCTAATTCCATGAGAATATAAGACAAAGGTTTTAAAGTTATAATTATCATGACGTGGATCATTTTTTCTTGCAACCACTCTCTCAATCTATCACAAAAGATGAGGTGTATTGTATTTTCCTGTAGTGAGCTATTACGAAAGGTAATTGACACCATAAATACATGCCAGTTTTATAATATCTATAGGGATATCATTTAATGGGTTACCCCATAGTCCTTGAACATACTACGCAATTCTTCTTTAATGTGTTAGTGATATACTTATCGACTGTACAATGCTTCTTTAATGCGTTAGTGATATACTTGTCTTAGAAGGAAAATGCATTTCCAGGGATGGACAACTTAAGAGACATATTTTCAATTCCATAAAATCATGAAAGAACACAACCCCAATAAGTATGCAAAAAAAGAAAAATTCAGGGAGCAAATAAGCGCATAGAGAACCTGCAGAAAAGGCTCTAAAATTTCTCTTAGATACACAAATTTGTGAAACAAAATTGCTAGAAGCCACTAGCTAAATGTTTATATACAAAGTAAAACTATAAATGGGTGTATAGATTGATATGTTTTAAAATAAGTACACATCTGAGCAATACTATGGTGGAATCACAGAAGTTAATGATATTAAGATTTGCTAGGATAATAAAACTCCAAAATGGGCACATAGAAAGATAGAGCTACTAAAATTTTGCTAACTGAGAGAACGAGGATTTTTTTTTTATAAACAGAATACTTATAGTTGAAAAACTAAGATCCTAGATATAAGGATTCTTCAGATGTGAAAATTTTATGTGTCGTAGAAGTAACCCCAAAAACAAATATAAAGGTGTATCCTATTAAACCAGAAACTTCACCATTTTCAAGAGGAATCTTTAAACATAAGAAATTTGTAAAACAAATACAATGTATATTTCTCAGTCATGTTGCTTCTTAATCATGATATAACATTCGAGAGGAACTTTGACAAGAACCCAGATAGTAAAAATGAAAACCCAGAAAGGGAGTATATAAAAAAAAGAAACCATGAATGTGACTTGGGACACATATGTTTTTCTTTTCTCAAGCCTGTTTTGTTTCAAAATTGCCTATCTTTGATGATTGTTTATCCTTTTCTAGAGTAACTAGGGCTGTAACATTGGTTCCCGTTACATACCCCTTCATAACATGTCCTTTCTTTATGCTTTTCCTCCTTAGTTCCATTGAGTTTTATTCAAGTTACAATAGGCAGTCACGTGGCCTTCCTCTCCTCTATATTTAACTAAGTCTTCTAGGTTTTCTACTTTTGCACTAGCTTGAAAACATTTTATTCTAAATTTGCAACAATGGTATTTTGCACTCAAGTCAACATTCTCCAGCAGTGATTATGGTTATTTCTCTATAATGAAATCAGTTTGTTTTGTCTTCAAAGTGTCTATATTCAATGACTATTACTCATTTTCTAGAGTATTTAGGGTTGTTGCATTGGTTCCCATTTCATACCCCTTTATAACAGGTCTTAAAGTTACTCCTCAAGTTCCATTTAGTTTTATTCAAGTTTCACTAGGAAGCGGCATGGCCTTCCTCTCCTGTATGTTTCACTAAGTCTGATATGTTTTATATTGGCACTAACTTGACAAGATTCTCTTGTAACTTTAATTACCATCCATTAGCTGAATCATCATTTGTTAATAAATTATATAATGGCATATTAGTATTGACTCAATCATTTGCTTATAAAATCCAACCACTGACAGGTGGATAAATAATGCAAAAATAAGAACTCATTCACAATCATATAAACAAACTCTTTTGGGCATGCATTTTCTAGATCATTAAAGTTAGTTGAACATCACAAAGATTGATTAAAAACTACTAGTAGGAACCTGAGTGTAGACAACAGTAGTGAACTTAATTTATAACATGTACATGAAGGACCCTATTAACCTAAGAATAATATTACCAACATACAAATCAACTGGAAAATAAATTCCTAAGATTTAGAAATACCAATAAAATAAATACAAGCAGCTCAAGATTTACATACTTTAGTTTATGGAAGTAAAGGTCCTGCTCCTCCAGCCTCGAATCTGGTAGCCTCCAGTCATAAGGAATGACCAAAATTGCATTTGCTTCAACTCCAAATTCAACACACCATTGAACCCATTCTCTCCAAACAGAAGACAATGGACCCGCATTAAAATACCATTATTATGAGACTACAAATACCATTATTATGAGACTACAGTAAAAATGCCATATGATTGACTACTATAAAAGTATAAACCTTCCAGAATAAAAAATGAGAAACGAATACCATTCTCAAAAGGGCCACAATCAGATTGGACACTTGAAAGAACATTAGAAGAAGAAAATGCTTAGTAGTATGAACATAAGGAGTTCCTATCAAACCTACTCCAGCTTGTAGCCTTTCAGTCTCTTAACACTTCTTGATCAAGTATTTCCTCTTAAGAGTGAAGTCTTACTTCCTTCTACATGTCATGACTAAGATGAAAATATCATATCATTTGTATGAATCATCTATCAGTCTATCACTATCCTGACTAGACTAACTAAATTGAATGAGTCTATAATAGCCATTATTGTATTTTATATTCACTAACAGTATTACTAATACCAAGTACCAATGATACTATGATCAGAGATTCCGCAAAACATCTCACTAAAACTTATTCAAAGCTTACATGTTGATATAAGATAGGCAACTTTGAAACAAAACAGGCTTGAGATAGGTAACTTTCAAATAGGCAGAAGTGGCTTGAACATGATTTCTTTTGAGAAATAAAAACCGTGGATGAAGAAAAAAAGATATGATGTATTACAACAGTTTCATCTTATTAATATTACAAAAAAATCAGATGCAACTGTGAAACACCACAATTACATTCAGATATGTTTTTCAAATCATGTAATCATGTGTTTTGTTGTGAAGGAGCAAATCATCACCTACAAATGTTTATTGATGTCAGCAAAAATACTTGTTCTTTACTTGAGCCATTCACATAAGCCTCTGGGATATTTGTCCCTGGTGGAATTATGTTCTAAGCCCCATGCATATCATGATCAATACAAATTTAGGTGAATTGACCAAAATGTAAAATTGTGAAAATAATAGTATAATAATAACAACAATGTTTTTATAAAAGAGTAATAATAATACATCGTGCATAAAATAACTTATTTAATATCTGAAATTCTAATAGACTACCTGCAACTGTGTTGTAAAGATAGTATAAACCTTAACAAATTGTGCATCATAAAAATCTCTGAAATTTAGGATTGCAACCTGAGCCAAACAATGACTAATCAATGATAAAAGCTGGATAAATAAAACCAATGAACTTGGACAAACATGCATCTACGATATGGGAAAGGAAATTGAGATTTGATGGAAACAGCAAACTAGAAGATTTCATATACATTAATGATTAAAATAATAAGTATGAATTATGGAGGCATGCCTCTGTTAAGCACCGCAGAGCCAAGTTTATGTAGGCTGTCCCAGGGAAAAGATTTAGTAAATTATCAAGCTGAAAAAATCAGAGTAACAAAAATGCAACATATGCTTAGAAACCTTAGACAGCAGTAGCAAAATTGAGATACATGGTAAAAAATAAGAACAAATGTATTCTCAACACATTCAAAGTGCCTATCTTCAACCTATAAAGCTAGATTCCATTATATATAATACATAAGATCAAACAGTCTTGAATACACAAAAATACTAATATAATGGATGAGATGCAAACCGGAGGAGACTCAAAAATATAACCAAGAGGTATCCATGATAAAAAAGCATGGAGTGTGGGCCTTCCTCTCCTTTATGTTTCACTAAGTCTTGTATGTTTTATATTTGCACTAACTTGACAAGATTTTCTTCTAACTTTAAATACCTTCCATTATCTAAAGCATCCTTTGTTAATAAATTATAGAATGGCATATCAGGATTGACACAATCATTTTCTTATAAAATCCAACCACTGACAGGTGAATAAATAATGTAAAAAGAAGAACTCATTCACAATCATATACACAAACTCTTTTGGGCATGCATTTGCTAGATCATTAAAGTTAGATGAACATCACAAAGATTGACAATGTACCCCAGCATTACTTCACATAATAGTCTCTAGCTATGTTGTGAGCTAGATTGCAGACCACAAGGTCAGGGACTCAAGATACTGTCTTAGTAGTGGACTGATGAGAGTATTTAGCATCCAAGCAATATTACAAGTTGAGATTGATACATGAGAAAGTTAATGCGGGGTTAATATGAAGCACATTAAGATACCACTCTCATTTAAAATACCACATTATGAGCTAGATTACAGACCACAAGATCAGGAACTCAGGATGTTGTCTTAGTAGTGGACTGATAAGAGTATTTAGCATCCAAGCAATAATGCAAGTTGAGATTGCTACCTTAGAAAGGTGCTTCAGGGTTAATATGAAGCACATTAAGATACCATTCTCAATTAAATTATGTTTTAGCACATTAAGATACAATATTCAGTTGTGGGTCAATAGGAATCAGGATTCCACAAGGTTCAGTTTCAAGCATTAGGGAATAAATATAGTGGCAGAGAAGAGCAACCCACACATATGAAAGATGAAATGTTGCAGATGGAAAAGTAGCTTCAACCGAATTAACAATAATGGAACACAAACATGTATAATTTAGAAAGATGTAAATTTTTGTTGCAATATGTAATTACTATTTATTGTAAATATTCTAGCTAGATATGTATATAGACTTGACCTCTCAAAATCACGTATATGTCCAGGAGCTCAAATCTACTTACTACGGTTTGACTGCAATTAGTAAAATAATCAATGCGAAGGGTGCAGTTGCTCTCTTGTTCCTACATGGTATTCTAAAATGATTGTTACAGACTTGGTTTTGAATTGTACGTTCTTTATGTAATTTTCCTTTAATAAGCCAAGGTTAATATTGAAAAGGCAATCTGATGCCAAATCTCACAAAGCATTCTAGTGCAATCTGGATATGAATGGGGAACGATTGAAGTTGTGAGTGGAAGAGTGCAATAGTAGCTCATTGTCAATAAAAAAGAGGAAATTATACTCTTTTACCTCAAAATATTTTTGAGAATTCTTCAAATACAACCAACTAATACCAATATGAAAGATGCTAATTAAAAATTGACTTGGCTTCCCCAACGTTTAACCATAGCTACCATATACAATTCAAATTTGAATTTGGATTTTATACATTTAAAAAAATTATAATAAATAAATAAATAAATATTGGGAAAATACAAATCCAATTAAAAAATAAAGGAATCAAATCATTCAATACAGTTTCAATGAATAGTGATTGCTATTTAAGTTTGGCTACTTATATCTTGTATTTCTTCATTTTGTAAAGTATTGAATGATTTTACATCTTTGTTTGTATCACAAGGATGTTAAAAGTAACATCATTGAATGATCACAATTTCTCAAGAACCATATAGTGCAAATAAACAAAAAAACACAAACAAAATATAATATTAAATGAGAAAATTTAATAATTAATACAGCGCAATGACATAGCTATGCACGTAGCTTCTCCAAGATTTATAATTTATTTTATATGCAGCCTCCTTTGTTTATTTACCAACATTGTAATTTCTTAACAGAGGGTAGGTGGTCTTGGAGAAAAAGAATGATATAGAAATCTGTTGAGAATGATGGATCTGAAATAGGTTGCAGGTCCCGATGTGATATGTGTGGCTTTACAACTTAAAAGGGAGAAATGCAGCAGAATAGATACAGCGTAATGAAATAGCTATGCACGTAGCTCCTCAAGATTTATAATTTATTTTCTCAACAACTTCCTTTGTTTATTTACCAACATTGTAATTTCTTAACAGAGGGAAGGTGGTCTTGGAGCAAAAGAATGATATAGCAATCTGTTGAGAATGATGGATCTGAAATATGATATATGTATACCCATAACTCAAACCAAGAAGGATAAATACAAACCTAGCATGGGCATATACTTCCCATATGAACACAGGGAAATCCAACTCATGCAAGGCCAACAATCATAGACTGGCGAAAAAATCCAGTGAACAAATGGTACCACCATGGATCAAAGACATAATCATGCCATAAGGTGGTGCACAGCGTAGTATCCTATGTCATCCAGTATAACTCGGTGAGACGTGTAACTCCTACCTCTACCTACTGTATATTTATGTCTCCTAGAACTAGTAGGAAGTATCTCGCAAAAAGTATTAGGAGGTAACACTAGCTTGAGGTAGTATAATCACTCTATCTTGTCCAGTAAGAGTGCTTTTAGTTAGGCTTTCTTATTCCCAGTCTCAATCAGTATTATAAATAAGGAAGTATCATCAACCTAATGATCCAACATGAGGTCAGGATGAGACAAATCCAACTCAACTGGATAGCTGACCGAACTTACCCATAGTCAGAAACAGGGATGAAGGTAAAAGCAGTTGTTTCACCCACAACAACAGGAAAGGCACCAGAGGCAACATAGTCATATGTATTATGCACATCTATTTGTATGTGTGTATATCTGACTATACTAGTTATCCCACCCATAACCCGCCTTTCTATCATCCTTAGATGGTGTTTTCCCACCCACTTTGTGTCCTCTGATCCATGATGTTTGCTAGGTTGCAGGTCCCGATGTGATATGTGTGGCTTTAAAACTTAAAAGGGAGAAATGCAGGAGAATAGATACAACAATTAAACATTGAATATAATAGAAAATAGCGAAATGTAGTGCGCTCAATAACAGATAAAAATGCTGATCTAGAAATAGATTACAGTTAAACTAAGTCAACAAGAATTAGAACTCTAGAGAATAGAAGTAATCAGAAGCCTACCTCCATTTTTTTATTTAAATCTCTAACAGTGGCAACCAGGCAAAATTTAGCTTCACATGTCAATCAATTCTACTCATGGATAGCACAGTCAAGTGTGTTTTAGTTGAAGGAATTAATTCAATGAACCTCGATAAATAGGGAGTGTAATGTTTTTGGCTGGAATGGAAGTTCTTTAATGCACCAGGGGTTTTGATAAAAATCGAACTTCAAATTGAATTGTAAGGTGAATTTCCGACTAATTCATATTCAGTTTTGGATTCTAATTTGGTCAATGATACGCTGACTGAGTCAAATCCAAATTATGATGAAAATTTGGTCAAATTAAATTCCTAACCACCACTACATTCTCCTCCAATCAATAGTTCAATGGTGTATCATTATAACCATCTACAAACTCTTCTATTGCCAATTTAATAAAGTTCCCATTTTTGAACTAAGTTCAGATGAAGGTTTGCTCAATTTTATAGTGCGTCTAACTTATGCAACAAATACCAACAAAAGAGAATAATTTGTAGCAACCTGAGCTCCAGCATTGCTCTCGTGCTGGAAGAAAACAAATGTTACACAATGAACAATGTATGTGAATTTCTTAACTGATTTTAGAGATTGATAACATTATCCTATGCAATTTTATTGTATCCCAAGAACTGAAATCCACAAAGGTTTAGCCTCATACTTTGCCAGTAGATCTGGTTTCTTTTGTTTACATGTCTACAATCTACTAATGGATGGACAATGAGATAGTTCTAAAATAGTGGCAATTCAGGAACCAACATCCTATTAAGGCAAAGGAGTCTGCTCACAACCAGTATCACATAGGAATTACTTTTTTAAGCTATTATAGTTCTAACATCTGCAGTGACTATAGAGACAGGTAGAAAACACATCCAAAAAGGGGTGAATGATATTTCACAAGTTCATAATTCAAAACAAAACAGTACAAAAGAGACCAAATGACATTATAAGCCAATGTGTACACAACAAGGTTGGGTTTTGGTTTAAGAAGGGAACTAAAATGAATACTAATGATCAAAGCAAGAGCATAATTACGGTATTAGCATGAAAAAATTAGTGTTCCACAGGGACGCATCCCATAGGGTCAGGGACGCACTTCCTATGTTTCCTGTGTCCAAGGGATGTGGGAACTCCTTATAAATTGAATTCTATGGTAAATTTCTGCTAATTCATATTTAGGTTTGGATTCTAATTTGGTCAATGATACATTGATTGAGTCAAATCCAAATTTTGATGAAAATCCAGTTGAATCAAATTCCTAACCACCACTACATTCTCCTCCAATCAATAGTTCAAAGCCGTATCATTATAACCATCTGCAAACTCCTCTACTGCCAATTTTATAAAGTTTCCACTTTTGAACCATGTTCAAAAGAAGGCTTGCTGAATTTTACAGTGCATCTGACTTATGCAACAAATACCAACAAAAGGTAATAATTTGTAGCAAACTGAGCTCTAGCATTTCTCTGGTGTTGCAAGAAAACAAATGTTACACAATAAACAATGTATGTGCATTTCTTAACTCATTTCGAAGATTGATAAAATTATCCTATGCAATTTTCTTGTATCTCAAGAACTAAAATCCATAAAGGTTCAGCCTAAGAAATTTTCCAGTAGATCTAGTTTCTTTTTTTTTTTTACATTTCTACAATCTACTAATTAGTGGACAGTGAGATAGTTCTAAACTAGCGGCCATTCAGGAACCAACAACATCCTATTAAGGCAAAGGAGTTTGCTCACAACCAGTGTCGCAAAGGAATTACTTTTTTAATTTGTTATAGTTCTAACATCTGCAGTGACTACTGCAACAGGTAGCAAACACATCGAAAAAGGGGTGAATGATATTTCACAAGTTCAGAATTCAAGACAAAACAGTACAAAATCGACCAGATGACACTACAATCCAATGTGTACACAACAAGATTGGGTTGTGGTCTAAGCAGGGAACTAAAGTGAATACTGATGATCCAAGCAAGAGCACAATGATGATATTAGCATGAAAAAAGCAGTGTTCCATAGGGACGTGTCCCACTGGATCAGGGACGTGCTCCCTATGTTTCCTGTGTCCCAGGGACGTGGAGACTCCTGCCAGTTGATCTATTTTTCTTTGTCTACATGTCTACAATCCACTAATTAATGGACAATGAGATAGTTCTAAAACTATGGCCATTGAATAACCATGTCCTATCAATACAAAGGAGTCAGCCCACAACAGATGTTGCAAAAGAGTTACTTTTTCAAGTAAAGTTGTTACAGTTCTAACATCTTACAACAACTTCTGAAAGAAGTAGAAACACATTCAAAAAGTGTCGATGATGTTTTGCAATTTAATAACTCAAGACAAAACAATTAAAAAAGAACCAGACAATGTTACAAGCCCATGTCCACATTGCAAGGTTAGGTAGTGGTTTAGGTAGGGGATTAAAATGAGTATTTAATTCAAGCAAGATCATAATGACAGTTTATGGCATGAGAAAGAAAGTGCAAAATTGTGTTGCAGGGCATTAAAATACAACAAGGTTGGGTTCAAATCATAAAGGGAGCAGAGTGGGTTGTACTCTAGGAAGTTAAAAAGTGGTAAAATGAAAATCAACCAAAGTTGAATGGATAGAATGAAAGATGAATAATTAGAACTAGGTAAGTTGTAAGATAATTTACCAGTATATAATTATTTAAATTTTGTATCTAGATTTGAATATTGACAAGAACCATAAATAGCACATTGGTTGCTTGAGTGAAGTAGACAAAAATTGCTATTAGTTTCAACACTATTTATTAATCTCCTACTCACATAGAAAGCTGTCTAGGAATTGATTAATGTTGTCATAAGTACGGATTTTAAATTCCTTTCTCAGAAAATACTGAATATAACCAACAAATATAAGGGAACTCCAGAGAAAGAGTAACAGAAACCATGAAGTTTTCTCTATAAATCAGCCTTAAATAAATGAGATCCCACAGGTGACAGAAAACATGCATCCCAGATCTGTTGTAAATTGCAAATGGAGTTCCTTGTAGCATGGCAGAAAAAGGCTCTTGTAACATGTTGACATGTTCTTTTATGAAAGATAAAATTTCAAGTTCAAAAGTTCATGTATGGTCCTGTACAGGAAGTTGTTACCATGTTTGATGGCAGAGACATAACATTTATGTTTGAACAACTTTACAAAGCTAATGTAATGCTAAAAACCAAAAGACTGCAAAGGTAGTAGTTACTAGTAACTATACAGAACCTTATTTCTAATTATCATCTCTCCACCCTATCATATGGATGTAACGAAAGGTAGGATGTAATGAAAGGTGTACAACTAAAACAAACTAAGGATAGGGTGTCATTCATTAGATGTCCTTTAACTGCACCTAAGATAATTTGCTTTGCTTTAATAATGATGAAAAAGATGAAATTCCTCTTATTATAATATTGATGACTTGGAGTAAAGACATTATAGTGATAATCAGTTGAAAGCAACCAAGCCACAATAATCATTACCTGCTTTTCGACAGTAGTGTCTAGTTTCCTATGATTAGTATAGAAAAAATATGGCGATATTTAGTTGATAGCAACCAAGCCACAAACTTTACCTGCTCTTGAACTATACTCTGTAGTGTCCTGTACACATCCCTAGCCATGCCCTCGGAATCACCACATACATAGATATAACCACCTTGAGCAATCAGATTCCAGATATAGGATCCCTGTATGCAAAAGTGACACCAATAAATTGTTGTATACAAAGAACAAATATATAAACTATTTTAGGAAAGGACTAAACATACCTTCTCTGTGATCTTGTGCTACACATACTATTTGGTTGATCCTTCACAAGATAAATCAAGAACAAGCTCAGTCAATACACCATTTTCCACATAGCTCTTCAGTTCATATTCATAAATGTAATACTGCACAAAATATATGAATCTATTTCTTCCAAAGAGCCTCAACTTTCTTGATTTGAAATATCACTAGGAGTAATTAGGACATAGAGTGTGCAATAATAACAGTTCTCAAAGAGTTAATAGTCACATCTTTTCTGAACCACTATAATGATTTTCCCACAAGTGCTCTCCACTAGTCTTTGACATGTCCCTTCCCAGCACTCTCACTAGGACATCAGAATAACAGACAATAAGATAACTTATGCATTTATAACATTATCCAAGTAACTCATGCATGGCCACAGCTTACAAAAGTACAAGTTATAGCACATCTTGACAAAGAAGACTTAACATAAGATCTGAAATCAACAGACAACTTAGCTGGAAGGTGACCTGCTTGCTTATGATATCACATGAGAATCAGAGTTCACAGTGACCTCAAATGGATTTTCCTCTAGGTAGGAAACATGAAGTAGAGAAACCTAGTTAAAAGAAAAATATGAGATTTGTTCCTCATCCATATGCAACAGACCATTTTTCAAGGTAGCTAAATAAGAGAAAAGAGTCCTTGTCACAAAAAAGCAGAAAAGAATTTACTTCTTCTCGGTCATCTGACTTCTACAAATCTCATCCGAGTAAGTGTAAAAGTAGGATGGACATGAAAATCAATTCATGCACCAATCTGGAAATTTAATAGGCATGCAACTTTACTCTCAAGTTTCAACCTCAGTAAGCCTTCTCTATTATTTCTCCTCTTAAGACATCACCTAGAGCCTAGCAGAATAAGTTTTCACTTGCCTCTATATTTTAAACAATCTTGGGATAATTCTTACATAACAAATATACATTAGTATCTTTTGCATATCAGATATATCGCTTACATTCAAAAACCTAAGAAGGAAGCAAGTAATTACTTATTCCTCCATTTAAAGTTTGAACACAAATACTAATTACGGACAAGCAGACATGTACATTAAAAAAACCACCAAAACCAGTTTCCAAATTTCTGATATATTATAATCTCATATTCACCTAAGTAATACCAAATGAAAACACTTACCATTTGGCGATTCCTGCATCCAAATAAAAGAACAGCTGGCCCAAGCTTCTCTCCAAATTCTTGAAGTGCAGCTCTTTCGTATAGAATCAAAGCAAACAAGTCTTGAAATCATCCTTTTCTTACTAGAGAAGACAAGATAAATTATTAAAGTCCGTGAATGACAAAAGAATAGGGAAATGTGTCTCAAAATACAACAAGTTAATATCAGAGAGTGGTAGTGCCAAGGTCACCCCTAATGCTAAACAGAAAAAGAATAGAAAAGAAAAGTCCTTTACCTCCAAAAATCCTCTAAAAGGTGCTAAACCAATTCTAGGGCCCACCATAACAATAGGAACTGAAGGATTTGATGGCAACTTGAAATTTGACTTTCTAAGAAAGACTGGTTCCCATCTACAATCATGAATTTTCTTGGAAGGAACTGAATTCTATCAATATTTTCCAATTCCTTCAATCTAAGCAACATCCATTATATTAAGCAGGAACCCATTTTCAACTAGTAAATATCAGTGGTTACACATAGAATGACTATACATACCTTCATCCAATTGGAAC
Source organism: Pseudotsuga menziesii (assembly GCA_001517045.1). Classification (NCBI taxonomy): domain Eukaryota; kingdom Viridiplantae; phylum Streptophyta; class Pinopsida; order Pinales; family Pinaceae; genus Pseudotsuga; species Pseudotsuga menziesii. The sequence continues at coordinate 13,279 of LPNX010682648.1, read as the reverse complement.
AAACACATTTGTGAATTCTGCCAGTTGGACTAGGCCCATAAACCAGTGCACATGTGACATGTATTCTATTGGATGCATGCCTGCAAATTTTTGAAGATACAAACAAGTTTGGATGTGAATTTAGGCTATACAAACAAACTTAATCAACACAACACATGCAGTTTTTAAATGCTCAAAATAAATATTTAACCTTAAGAGATAGGTTTCAGAAATTTCTTCACCTAGTTAAGGAAGAAATATAATAATATTGAGCTTGCAGTGGGATGTGAATTTATGCTATAAGACCAAACTTAATTCAAGACACCACATGCAGTTTTTAAATGCTGAAACCAAGATTTAACCTCAAGAAACAGGCCTCAAAAATTTATTCACCTGGGAGAGGAAGAAATAGAATAATATCGAGGTTGCAGAAGCGGGGAAATAACTGCAAAGAAGACACCAAGAGGTGGTTTTGTTTATGGAAAAATTCTTCCATTACTTCTAAAAGACTTCTTTGACTCACAGTAATCCATTGGAAGTACTCATCTTGGAATTGAAGATATGAACAAAAAATAAATGAATAGAGTTAAGGCCTGAACGTAAACAAAATATTTTCAACAAAACAAATGACCTCCACATATCCAAATTTAGACAATGAAAAATATAATAAAACTTTTCAGCTGGTGATGAAAGGAACTTCGACCTCTCTGCTTCACTTGGATCAGATGCATGACTATCCAATGCAACCAAGGAAACCTAAACAATACAAATAGATAAAATTAAGATCTTTCACTAGATAACCCATTAGTAAATACTATTAGAAGGTCAATGTTTTTCACAGAAGTCACCTTTCGAGGAGGATTCAACAAATATGCATAACAAGCAAGAGCAATCTGCAGGGTATATGGACCAGGGAAAGGTGCTAGCAAGGAGCTTCCACCAAGAGGTGTACGAACTTCTTTATCACTATGTGTTGATGTAATTGTAACTTTGGAATGTATTCATCCGTATTTCTTATGTATTGTAACCCGATGTTTATTCCGGGATGTATTGTAATGTATTTGAGTCATGTCATGCCCCAATGTTCCGATCGGGAAGTTTCTATAATGATAAAGTCATGTCAAGTCATTGTGGGTAACCATCCTATTGGTCAAGGGTTAAAGTCCCCACAGTTGTGGGGCCCTTGGGTTATTAGAAACTCCTAGAGATGTCGGCTCTTGTAAGTAATTGTTAAGTGAGGCCGACATGTTGGAGTGCACTTCAAGTGAACAGAAGAATATAAATAGAGAGTGAGAGCCTCTCTATTTATCACTTGCAACACACACACTCACTCATTGAGGGCGCATGAGTGAGAGAGGAGAAGCTCTCTCAATATGAGAGAGAGAGACTGCTGCTGTCGGGATATCATCTTACTATTTTGGGGCTTTTACTATCTTGGTGTTGATTCTATCTCTGAGGAAGTTGTGGGGTTTTCTCCTTTATGGTTTCCCCGAGGAAAACTCTTTGTGTCTCTTGTCTCTTGTGATTTGCTTATGTTTTACTGTTGTGCTTGTTATTCTCTCAGTTAAAAGATCCTAAGATCATAATGCTAGCTTATATGATGAAAAAATAACACTATGTACTGAAATTATTGAGTCTAGTGGGTATCCTAATAAATTTTCAGCTTCTTCTGTGGTGTCTCTCAAGTTTTCTGCATAGACGCCAACATGATCTCCAATCTCGTACCTGGAATATGGAAATCATATAGGGAATGAATAAAAAATCTCAGGAAAAAGACAACGATTTACTTTAAAGCACAGAATAATACTCCCTAAACAAGTTTAGCATAACTGAAGAGAAAAAGAACTCTATCTCTTCTTGTAGTCATACTAATACTAGAAAAGATAAAGATATGTGCAAGGTATTTTGAGATTCCACTTTACTCTGATATTAACATTATCTACAAACCAACAAGAAAAAGACAATTGAAAAAGAGATTGCAAAAACATAGATTCAAATTGAAGACAAATAACCTAACTACCATCACAGCTTATTTGAAAGGCCCATCAAAATGTTTATGCAATGTCCTACAATATTCACAGAGAGGACAATTCCTCAGTGTTAAGAATTTATGATAAACAATGTAAAACAAGTACCAAAATACTTCTAATTACAAGAGAATATTAGACATATATGAGTTGTATAGATTTATATACATCATCCACAGTTAAACAAAGGGATTTGTTGAAAAAAATATAACATCCATAGGAAAATATTTAATGTGTAACAATGCTTTCAAATTCTTGTTTAAAAATTAAGATACAAATTTTGACTATTGATTTAGAAATCTTCCAACTAACTCTTAGGTCACTCAGTTTCCATGCACTCATTTAAACTTGATAGCCAGTGATAAACAAAAACACCATAATGAAATGACTATGAATTCTAGGTACAAGTACAACTATAATCTATAATTGCCATCTTTTGGAAGGAAATGAAGGTATGCAAGCATTTAAGAATGCACTTTCCTAAAATTTTGTTTTCTATGTTTGTAAACTAAATCTGAAGGAAAGCACCATTTATATTCCACTTAAGCTTGGTATAGTAGTTAACCAAATTCTTTTTTATTTTTAAGCATTTGAACTAGAATTAACAGTTTCATATGTTTGAATTTCAAATCCTGGCTTGATATAACCTCTATGACCTCGTTCAAATAGGTTGCTAACTAAAATTCTCATTTACAAAAATGTAAGGAGGATGAGGTCATTAATTAAGATGAAGAAAAGACAAGAAATTTGAAGAAAATGTATATGCCCAATATAAATCAATTATAAATGATCCAGTATATCATTTTTCAAATAAAATTTAATGGTGTAAAATATGAGCCAATACAAGTCAATAATTTTATGTTATTACAATGTCAATAAAGTTCTAGTATAATGGAACCATTTGTTAAGAAAAGTGTCATTGAAGACAGATCCAGTATGGAAAGAAACAAGGGACTATTCAATATTTATATGCATATTAAATCCAATTTACAGATAGAATTCTGGTCTATAGCAGTATAGCAGAAAAAATCAGCAACGACAAAAAATCGGCAAGGGTCCAGAAAAAATATTCTCGGCAACATCGACAAAAGAATCGGCAAAAATCAGCAAACCGCAACAAACATTAAAAAATGCGAAATTTGTACTTTAATAGGGTCAAATTTTGCTTACCAGTTTCTTCCCCTATTTGCTGATTTTTAAATTTTTTCCCCTTTTTGGATTATGTAATTCAATTCTGTTTCTTTCTTGTTTGTTGTAGGTGTATGGTGGAGAACATATGGTGCAAGAGCACAAAATTTAAAACAAAAATTCCCTTTCGAATCCTTATCCAAACCTGTATCTCTCTGAATGTGAGCGTAATTGGAGTATATTTGCTAAAATATACTCGAAGAACGCACCAAGTAAGAACATGAACAAAGCATTCAATTTCTTGTAATTTAATATCCTCTATCATATTGTTTCCCACGCCTGAACAACTTGGTGTATTTCCATTACAATCTCCAACCGTGGATGAACCAGGTGGAGAAAGCACCCGATGTGCATGCCATTTCCTTGGACAATATTGATGCATTGTCCAAGTGGAGGGTGGAGATTGAGTTGCCTATCATGGAGGAGGAACCTGCATGGTTAGAGGAGAAGAAGCAGCAAGGGAAGGAGGAGCGTTTTGACCATGAGGACTACGTGGAGGGTGATGTGCTTTCATCAGCACCATCTTGTACACCGATCCATATATCTAGTCCCAGATTGGTGCCCACTACTCACCATTTGACATCTAATGCATGGCCAGGACCTTCTACTGCTAGGGGCAGGCTTGGAAAACAACCCATGATCTTTTCCTATAAAAGGGGAAGAGGGAATTGATATTAGTGACCTATAGTTAGCTGCTAGTTTTGTGATTTTTGTGATGTCTTTTTGTGTTGGACTATTGCTTGTCCACTATTGAGTACTATTGGACAGCTATCACTATTAGGATTCAGACTTTCAATGTTGACTCTAATGTATCATTTTTTATTGGCACCCACTACATGATATATATCAGTGCTTTCTCCATATCATATTTACATGCCAATGTATTTATCTGATGTTGTTATTTCTTTATATGTTAAAATTATGAAGAAATGATATATTTTGTGTTTTTAATGTTTACCGCGGTTTGTCGAATTTTTTGCTAAGGTTGGACCCTCGCTGATTTTTTTCCAATGCCAATTTTTTCGACTATGCGATGTTGAGCATAAGATATAACACAAATACTTCTAAAGCAACCAGAAAGCTATGGTGGATAATTATATTGTGTTAGTTATTAGCAGTTTACACAAAAATACCAATACTAACACCTAACCAACTACAAGCAGTTCCATATTTTTTGGTATAGCCATGTGCCCTAAAAATTGACAAATTAATAAATTGAAAAATAAAATGTATGGACACTTTTAGAATTATTGATCTATGCTGATGGTAAAATTCCGCTTCAATGGTTACAAATGACACAGCTCTCTTCATGGGAAAATTACATTATACTAAACAAGCCTATCGTCTCATATACACACGAATTAGAGCAACCAACAAAGACCAAAATTATATAAAATGTCAGGGTAATTGATAGCATACGTTAGGCCAGTGCCTAAGATATCAAATTCCAAATGGATGCAAGAACGGTTAGACAATGGAATATGAAGTTCCCTTCACACTGCTACATTTTTTCTTCATATTCATATAATAAAAATAAACATTATCCAAGACGAAAAAGGATGGCAGAAATAAGAAAAGAGAATAACACATGTCCTAAAATCAACCAATGGAATTTTTGTTTTACCAGCAAGGGTGATGGATACCAATAATGGCTTGACCATTTTTCACTGCATAAGTTTCCTCGTAAAGTGGAACTGAAAGATCATGGATTTCTACCTGGTACTAAGGTATAGTCGTTGTATAAGGTGTAGCACTTTAAGGCTAATCATCTTTGTCACACAGTAACTGATCTAGCTCAGATCAAACCTGCTCTTGCCTAAAAGAATATACCCATACAGTCACCAATAGACCATTAATACTGCGAAAGGATTAAAATGGAGAATGCATCTAATCCAAAATCAAACTCAGTACAATCACTTAATGACCTTATGTGCATTACATGAAAGAAAACTGAAGAAAGCATTGCAAACAATGTTGTAGGCTACAGATAAATTATATTACAACCAGCTATTACCATCTCCCACTATAATCAGGCAATTCTTGAGGATGAAGCATACCAAGCAGTAAATTAATCTTACATGCACTGATCATTATCACTGAGGCCCAATGGAACAAGTCGTTTCCCACCTGATTACCAGCACATAAATCATTATGTCTTGACAAGGGGGATGGAATTGAGTTACCTGACTGTAGACAACAATAGTGAACTTAATTTATAGCATGTACATCAAGGACCCTATTAACCTAAGCATACGATTACCAACATACAAATCAACTAAAAAATACATTCCTAAGATTTAGAAATGCCAATAAAATAAATACAAGCAGCTCAAGATTTACAGACTTTACTTTATGGAAGTAAAGGTCCCACTCCTCTAGCCTCAAAGCTTTGCAGACTTTACTTTATGGAAGTAAAGGTCCCACTCCCCCAGCCTCAAAGCTTTGCAGACTTTAGTTTATGGAAGTAAAGGTCCCACTTCTCCATCCTCGAAGCTATTAGCCCCCAGTCATAAGGAATGACCAAAATTGCATTTTCTTCAACTCCAAATTCAACACACCATTGAACCATTCTCTCCAAACAGAAGACAATGGATCTGCATTAAAATACAATTATTAAGAGACTACAGTAACAATGCCATATGATTGACTACTATAAATGTATAAACATTCCATAATAAAAAATGAGAAACCAATACCATTCTCAAAAGGGCCACAATCAGATTGGACACTTGAAAGCACATTCAAAGAAGAAAATGCTTAGTAGTATGAACATAAGGAGTTCCTATCAGACTTGCTCCAGCTTGTAGCCTTTCAGTCTTGTAACACTTCTTGATCAAGTCTTGTCTCTTAAGAGTGAAGTCTTACTTCCTTCTACATGTCATGACTAAGATGAAAATATCATATCATTTGTACGAAACAGTTAACAAACTATCATTATCCTGACAAGACTAACTGAATTGAATGAGTCTATAACAGTCATTATTGTATTTTACATTCACTAACAGTATTACTAATGTCAAGTACCAATGATACATTGATCAGATCTTTCGCCTCTACCATTATCCTGACAAGACTAACTGAATTGAATGAGTCTATAACAATCATTATTGTATTTTACATTCCCTAACTGTATTACTAATGTCAAGTACCAATGATACATTGATCATGCCAAACTACGCCTCATGAATTCGAGATGAGGTGTAGTTTGGCATGATTAAATATCATCTCTTATTTTGTCTGCAAGAAGTATATTATATACTCATGATTGTTAAGGACCTTCGTGACCACACCCATTATTCTCATAAGCATCAACTTCCTCATACATAATAAACTGATCTTTACTCTGCTCCGGAGGGCTTGGCCTTATGTGAAGCTCATCTACTCTCTCCCTCATGTTTTGTGTCATCTTCATTGTTCACAAGGTCTCTGTACTCCACCAAGTACCCTTGCCCCTATTTTTTTACAAGTCGTGCACAGAACCAGGCCCCTCTGAACCCCTCTTGATCGTTGGACACTTTCAAAAACCCTACTGATACTCTTTTGGTTCGTCAGAAGTTGGGTGTGACTTATACTCTGAACACTGAAACCATTTGTGTCATTATTAGGAGATTCCATTAATCAATGCCAAGCTGTGAAAAATTTGGTTCATATGGAGTTATCTTCATGTCAAACCATACCCACAATAATTTATATGCTTTTACCATCAAATTTGGTTTTCAGTATTATATTTGCAAAGGGATACAATAGAAAGTTGGAACTGGGTTCGATCTTGAGACCTTCATATCAACGGATCTGGCATTCTGCAAGCAATAAGTTAAGCTTAGGGTTCTAGCAGAGTGAAATTGATGAAATGTACGTTGTGGAAATTGCATACAGTAGCATTAAAGTTCCCACACTAAATTTATCACACTAGTATGGATTGCAGGTGGTGGAATGTCAGCAACATAATGTGATATAATCATAACAAATTTAAAATAAAAATTTTAGAAATCTTACAATTTATACTACTTACATTGGTTTTCCATTCAAGGAAAATACAATACGAATGGATCAAGGATAAAAATTGAAAATATCAGTTAGAATTCTATCTGTGCCTCCATTATATTGTACTTGGGCTGATGCACAATCATGGACTCCTTTAAGGACACTTTAGATGCCACATAATACTGGAATAAACGGAAAACTCTGATTTTAGGTGACAATTAGGGGTACTTCCCTAACTTATTTGAAGATGAAGTAAAAAGAGAAAAGATAGGTAATTGAATAATATTTCATAATATATAGGGTTTATGCAGAGAAAATGTGTGCAAATGATTATAAAATTAGTTTCCGTGAAAGTGGGTTTTCAAATTTTCAGCACATCTTAATATATATGTTTGTGCGGGTGCAGCAATATATGAGGTAAATGATGTCTATTTGGGATAAAATCTTGCAAACATATAAAGGACATAAGGGTCTAGTGAAACACTATTTATTCATAATTTTTCATGAATTATTTTTTTTATTATTAATTATTGAAGTCAGAAAAGCTTGAAATTAAAACCTTATGTGCGGGTGCAACACTTTAGGGGCAAAAAATAATGAAATCCTTTATTTCTTAATATAAGATCACAGAGCTTGATCTCGTCTAGTGCACCATATAGTTTTTATGGGAAATGGTGATGGAAATCAAAAGTTATATAACAAACAATCGATGTATGTATTCTCGAAAACTAACATGTGTCATTTCGAAAAATAATTATAAATAAATAAAACATAGTTTTGAAGGGAAAACTTATATATTCAGAATCGTCATTTCGTACTCTACAATATCATACATTTTCATAAAAAAATATTGTGTATATGTCATATCAAAACACGGGATCTAATCTGAGCATATTGATAGAGTTCTAAAAGACAAGCAATAGCCCTGGTTGATTTGTCCTAGCCAATAGGTTCAGTATTCTGAAGTTGCTTCCAAACCTAATGCCAAACCTTAATCCCGCCAATTATTTAAATTTTCAAATAACGCATATGCGATATAACGCATATGTGATATAGCTTATCCATATCACATATGCGATATATCGCATGTGCGTTATATCACATATGCGTTAATAGAACATATGAGAAATGTATTGACCATGGGGAGACATATCAAATATTAGTGAGATCTATTGAGCAGATTACCATCACATTACATGTTAAATCATCTAATCATCCTTAGTGACCCATAAACTAAATGAAATTTACATAGTGCTAAATTAAATTTACTTAATGAAGTTTACTTAGTGCTCAGCTCAACTTCCATAGAAATATTTGGTAATTTCATCTTAAAGATAAAGGAAGTTTTTAACATTTTGCTACAAGAAGAAAACAACAACCTTGCATAACTTTACAATGAACTAATCTTAAAAGCTTTCTTATTAGAAGATCTTAAAGATATTTCAAAAGTGATTCTTCATAAATTAAAAAAATGAAACTATTACGAATAAAGATAAAGAAAATTTCAACTTAAATGTCATAGTCAAAACTTCACATTAACATCTTAAAAATTGAAAAGAGGTGGTAACAAGTACCAACTTAGTAGCAAGGAATCAATAATTGATACCGTAATGTGTCTCACTATACGTCAACATAAATTTATTTTGTTATCATAAATTTATTCAAAATATTTATTATAAATTTTTTTAAAATGTGTGTGTGTATTCCAAATGGAAAATATCAATCATTCAAGAAAAATGATCATAAATTGTCCACAAGGTACTTACATTTAACCACTACTTTTGTGTGTTGGTAAGTAATTGAATAACCTATGTTTTCTTTCTAAATATTGCATCTATATCGATTTAATGACTTTCTTGGTATTACGAATTCATGGAGGTGCATGGGGTAAAGGTATACCTTCATTCTCAATGATTTGTTGCTTCAAAGATGCAATCAACATCAAACCCTCCTTAGTTGTTTCTACCCATCCACTTAGTGCTTATATTATTGAGAAATAAAGTTCCAATGTTGAAAGTATCAAATCATGAATTCTTTGATCTACTCTCACACTAAGGATCTAATGTGTCAATATGTTGATTTGATGGTTTATTTCCTTCTATCCATGAGTTGTACCATTGCATTTACTCTATTTGGATAACAAACGACAAAGTATATATATTCTCAAAAGTTCTCTTAGTTGTTCATTTTATAAACATTGCTAAGTTTTATGAGAAAGATTTAGTGGAGGGGGGACAAATTTGGGGGTAGAGCATTGCTCCATTGTTCCCAAAAATCATCCCTATTATGATGAATTTCACCTCGATGCTAGTTTGATTTTGCCTCCCAATTTTGATTCCAAAGAAAAAACATGTATTTAATATTCGAGTGTAGAACAAAAAATACATTATGTAGTTGCTAAGGAACATTGATCTATGGTTCATGGCTTGATAGATCTAATATACAATATCATAGGTGAGGCTAGGAGAGCCTCACCTCTCAATGGAGAAACCCAAAAGAACACTCAGACCTAAAACCACACCAAAAACCCAAACAGAAAGAGAGAGACACAAGACTTGCACAAGAAAAGTTATCTTCATTAGGAGGCTAGGTGCCTTTCTATAACCATTACAAAGGGACCTCATTGATGAGGCCAAAACAAGCATAATAAATGCTACTCATTATTTATACTAATATATCTACATAATACATTTCCCAATATGTAATGGGGAGTGTGGGCCTCACATACAGCCCATTCCTCCAGATTTAAGTGGAAAGCCTCCCTTCTTTCCTGCCTCCCTGTTGATGTTGGAAGCCATGCTTGCAAAGAGGAGAAGCCAAAAACTAGAAAAGGTACTGAGCTTTGTTCAAACTAGATGATAATGATGATGTAGATGGTGTAATATGTGAGCACATAGGGATGCCCGTACAGTTGTTGGTGTACATCTTGTTGTAAATACACTAGAGGGAGAGATCTGTATTGTTTTAGATCTGTGAACTTCCTCTCTTGCAATATGCGAGCATGTGGGGATGTCCATACAGTTGTTATTCGTCATCTTGTTGTAAATAAAATGGAAGGAGAATTTTTTTTTTTTTTAAGATCTGTCAACCTCCTCTCTTGCTGGTGGAGATTTGCACTGTTGGGGATAGGAGAACTGTGTATCCACTCACAAATGGATTGATATTGAAACCCTCAGAAGGGTGTGATATGGATTAATACAAAAAGCTTGAAGCTACCTTGAACCCTAGGAAGGCCTTTTGTGCAAACACAACTATGTCGTGTATGGACTTGGGCGAATAGAAAATATGGAACAAAACTAAGTAAAGTGTTGTAGAGTACTACAAAAATGGAACTAAAAGAGAACCAATCTGAAAGAGAACTAATACTGTGGCAAAGTAAAACTGAAATAATATAAAACCAGAGTTGATCTAAAAAACTACTTGCACCATTGAGTTGATTTATGTGCGTTATATCTCATATGCGTTATGGATTATTCATATCGCATATGCGTTATATCGCATATGCGATACATAGAATTACATTTAGACCTAATTTATGTGTTATGGCTTCTAGATTCACAATGTCACTAGCTACTTCGAAGTTGTATGGGTGGTGGGTTCCCACTATAGATTACTTCATGGAAGTTCTTTAATGTTGCTAGCATAATTGAACTAGGTAAATTCTAATGGTGCTATATAGGTAAATTTAAACTAATTTGTTTTTTTCCTAAAGCATCATTGTTCACCACCCTCATCCTCATCATCATCACCACCCTCATCCTCATCATCATCATCATCATCACCCTCATCCTCATCTTCATCATCATCATCATATAGTCATCCTCCTCCTCCTCCTCCTCATCATCATCATTGTTCATCATCATCGTCATCACCATCACCCTCATCAGCTTCATCATCATCATCATCACCCTCATCCTCATCTTCATCATCATCATCATCACCCTCATCATCATCAACATCATCATGGTCATCATGGTCATCATCATCATCATCAGCATCACCCTCATCCTCATCAACTTCATCATGGTCATCATCGTCATCATCCTCATCCTCATCATCCTCATCACCCTCATCCTCATCCTCATCATCATCATCCTCATCCTAATCATGATCATCATGGTCATCATCATCATCATCATCATCATCATCCTCATCATCAACCTTATCATCATCATCATACTCATCATCCTCCTCATCATCACCATCATCCTCATCATCATCTTCATCGTCACCCTCATCCTCATCCTCATCGTCACCCTCATCAGCATTGTTCATCACCCTCATCCTCACCATCATCATCATCTTCATCGACAGCCTCATCCTCATCCTCATCATCATATTCATCATCCTCCTCATCATCACCATCAACCTCATCATCATCTTCATCGTCACCCTCATCCTCATCCTCATCATCACTCTCATCCTCATCATCATGATCATGATCATGATCATCATCATTTTCATCCTCAACATCATCAGCATCCTCATCCTCATCATCATCATAATCCTGATCCTCATCATCATCACGTTCATCACCCTCATCCTCATCCTCCTCCTCCTCCTCCTCCTCCTCCTCCTCATCATCATCATTGTCATCATCATCATGGTCATCATCTTCATTGACACCCTCATCCTCATCATCATCATCATCATAATCCTCATCCTCATCATCATCACGTTCATGACCCTCATCATCATCATCATCATCATGGTCATCATCACCCTCATCCTCATTCTCATCCTCATCCTCATCCTCATCCTCATCCTCATCCTCATCCTCATCCTCATCATCATCATCCTCATCCTCATCATCATCATCATCGTCATCACCCTCATCCTCATCGGCTTCATCATGGTCATCATCACCATCCTCCTCCTCCTCTTCATCACCCTCCTCCTCATCATCACCATCATACTGATCATCCTCCTCATCATCACCATCATCCTCAACATCATCTTCATCATCACCCTCATCCTCATCATCATCAACCTCGATCCTCATCATCATTGTTGATCACCCTCATCCTCATCATCATCCTCATCGTTCATCACCCTCATCCTCATCATCATCATCATGGTCATCATCATCATCATCATCATCAAGGTC